>LBNU01039038.1:145233-156888 GCA_014162995.1 Artemisia annua
GTCATCCGTCTTTTCGCTTTTCTTTGCGTATTGAGCGTATAGTTACATTTTTGGGAATTTTTTTGGCAAGTAAGTTCGTGAGGCGCTGCACTATGTATATAATGGTTGCATATCTGTTTTCAGCTAAAACTCAATAAAAAAGTGCCGTGTCATCATATGTTTTAAGGTTAACTATAAATTCAGGATAAATGGATGCCATGCATATTCAAAACATATTATGTTTTAATTAGTTGGGATCTAACTAATGAAAACCATACTATTGCTTGAAAACATGATGTGTTTTTTAAACATGTATGCTTCAAACATGTCATGTTCAAAACATGCATGGTTTTTAAAACACTGGTATGTTTAACACAATGCATTGTTTTTCATAAACGGAATGCTTAAATCCATTGTATACACAAGGATTGCTGCCATATGCATTATGCTAGTAGTTCGTGGGTTAACATTTTCGTTTCTTATTTGTTTGTGGTTTAATTGTTTCTACATGCTTGTTCCAGATTGATTTGGATGAAGGATGATGATTATCATTAAGACGGAGATGCATTATACATGAGGATAATTTATGACTTTTGGAGGATATATGATTACTTGCATGTGTTTTTGTACTTGTAATCAAGTGGAAATTTGTAACATTTTAAGTATATCAATCTTGTTTTTCTTTTTATACATTGTTTTGTTCATTTAATTTGTGTTTCAAACTTTAAAAAAAATCCGATCAGGGGGGGAAAAGAATATTGGTAGGTTGATAAAAAAAGTGTTAATAAAAAAACAACATGTATGCACTTTTGAGTATTTGGAAAAGACAACCATATATTGCACCTTGCTATTTGAAGAAAAAACATGTATGGTACATGTTGGCCTACTTTACAAAAATAAAATAAATAATTTATTTTAGGTATAAAAAAACATGTTATGCACCATGACAATTTGAAAACTGTAATACTTAAAAAGAAAAAAAAAAAAAAAACTCTCAATTTTAAGATTATAAAAAACGAAAATTATAGAAAAAAAAAATGAAATAAAATAAAAAAACAAAAACAAAAACAAAAACAAAAATAATATGAAAATGTCTTGTACTAATATGCCCTTTTGAATTAAACAAAAATAACAAAATGGTATAGAGCATCAAATGATGTAGATTGTGTATTATTAGTTGTAAAAAGGTGGTTTTCGCAGTTCTTGTAGATAAGATGGTTCTCGTAAGAAAGGGACCCTATATATATATATATATATATATATATATATATATATATATATATATATATATATATATATATATATATATATATATATATATATATATATATATATATATATATATCATGTGTGTCAAACACGCCTTTAGAAATTAGAACATATATTCATATATTGTTAATATTTTGATGTTGGAAATAAGATTTAAGGCCTCAAAATATAAGGATACATACTTTGAGGCGCTTAAAATTTTGATGTCCCGTGCTATTGCACACCTAGCGCACTCTCGAATACAGCTCTGTTTTAAATCTTCAATTACTTTTAATCCTTTTGAGTTAAAACAAGAGACGTTTCACCCATATGATCTAAAATTACGATTCTTGTGTATCTTCCTTTTTTATTTATCATCAACTCGAACTTTAATGGTTTAACTAAGGCTTTTTAACGACGGAAGAATTGTGATAAAAATACTCAGCCTTAAGGAAGCTAGCTAACGATGAGGAAAAATATGATTACAGTCTTTACTTACAATTCCATCAAGCCTAACTTGGCAAATGACACCAATCAATCAACTAGACATCACATTATAATACCTATCTATATATTGTCGAAAGAAAAGCTAATTTGAGGTNCTAACCTTCCCAGTAGGCGTAGACGCATCAGTAACACCCTTAGGGTTCAAGAACCCCCTGTTAATCATCTCCCCTAACCCACTTACAACAAAACCAGAAAATCAGTCACTTAACCAAAGATAAAAACCCTAACTACAAAGGTTAGGGTTTCAAGCGAATACACACCAATAACTAACCCGCATCCATAATAAACGATCCAAGAACTAATAATAACGATTAGTAAAGGATCAAAAAGTAATGAAAACCGACCTAGGATGAAGAAAATAAGAGAGATGAATCGAATCCCAGGAAGGATCACAAAAAACGATTTAACAACCCTAACAAATCGAATTTAAAAAAAGTTCACTCAATCTTGTGAATACCAGGCTTGAATCTAACCAAGAACGAATTAAACAAGATGTTAATCAATACCAAGGTTAGGTAGCAGCAAGGTAAAGCAAGGATTAGGCAAAAATTTAGAAAACCGATTAGAAGGTTTGTAGGAAAAAAAATCGCTTAAGGATCAAGCCTAACTTGGCAAATGACACCAATCAATCAACTAGACATCACATTATAATACCTATCTATATATTGTCGAAAGAAAAGCTAATTTGAGGTTGGATGCAATCCAACACTTATAAATAAGCATTTATGATTTACCTAAGCCTGGTTGAGAAATGATATCGCTTCTTGATTTCCACTGCACAAAAAATGTTCTTTCAGATTTTCATATGGATTTATTATGGACTACGCGGAAGCAAGTAATATTCAAATTAAGAAAAAGTGTAATCACATTTAGTTATTCAAGTTTACTAGCATGGTACCAGCGCAAGCAACGTGTTTGTAAGCGAATATTGTTTAACGATCTTTTGAATATATGTTTTTCTGGCGATTATTGTCTAACGAGTTTTTATAATGGATGCTAATTTCTAGAAATTGTGTGTTTGTGTTGTGAGATTCCGAAGAATTTATATACCAAATAATAATGTGGATAGCTTGACTACAATTTTTGTAGCCAATTGACTAAAAACATCCATTAAAAAAAAAAAAAAAAAAAAAAAAATTGAATCATGGACCCGCAATAGGATTTGTTTAGATTGCAAACTGATTTTTAGCACTTTGGCTTGTTGTTTCTCGTCATCGCTGTAAGTGGAATTGTATTCAATGAAACTAATTAAGTTTCAACCCTTCAAATTTTATAAGCTAAGTGACTCTGCTCTTATGGTACTAAACATAACTTAATTCGTGTGTTTGTTTCTCAACCCTGCGAGTTTATTGTTAAACCATGGTACATATAAAACATATAGACACAAGCATATTGTTTTAAAAGTTATTTACAATATAATAATCTTTATCTTTACTCCTTATAATGTATTTGAGACCTTCTATCTTCAGAAGTCTTAAAAAATTAAGTTAGCACACCTTCTATTATTAGTAATTGTTATTAAAATAAAATTTAAAAATACACTAATTTCACATTAAATTATGATATTAATTTGGATGTTACAATAATAAAATATAACTAATATAATGAATTTAATATTTTTATGGTTAAAATTAATAACTTTTTAAACTTGCATATAATTATTGGGAATATATTAGCTACAATTGCATGGTAGCCAACTCCTTACAATTGCATTGTTCCTAAGTCCTTTTGTGGGTCTCTGACTTTTTTTTGTGGGTCTTTGTTTCAATTAGCTATAAAAATTGTAGCCAAGCTATCCCATTATTTATTTACAAAAAGTTGAAATTGGAAAAGAATTTATTTATGGGTAAACACAACCCTACCCGTTTTGAAATATTACCCAAATTAAACTAGCCATCTTGGCAAATTTAACTTTTAAATAAGCTGAACATTTTTGTAAAAGTTAGCTTTATGATACATTAACTTTCTTGTGGATTAGGGATGTGAAGTTGGAGCACAAACGTTTGAAAGATAAGATGTGTCTAGTTATGACTATGGTTACATGTGTTCAGATTTGCTGAGCTTTTGTCAGAAATTTTGCAGTGTTATAAAAAAGTTATAGAAGTCGATTAGCAATAAGACCTAGCCATTTGGGATCTTTCAATAACTTATCTAATGATACTAAAGGAAAAGTTAGAGCATACTACTATGTGAAGCTAAAAGGACTATCATATCAACATATATATTTTGGGTGTGATATCAACACATATAAATTTGATTCATACACATAAATATCATTGTAAATTTACCATTATGCCATCCTTTATATTTTAGTCATATATTATTTGGAGAGCATAATGGTTAATATACAATGTTATTTATTTGTATGAATCAAATTCGTATGTGTAGACATCAACACCATATATTTTTTGTCTCTACATGAAACCTTACATTCTAACGTAAACAAAGAAAGGAAATTTGTACCGATTCAAACCTATGAACTCATGATGTTATGTGGCATTCAGTCACACATGCATGTAATTAATATGCTGTGTTATTTATATGTTCAAACACTTTTGATGGCCACTTGCCATCAAAGCACACAGCTTAATACAACAAACTTCTTAAATCTTAACCGAACATAATCACTTTCTTTGTTCAGATATCATATGTAAACTTTCTCATATTGTATCAGTCACCAATAAGGGGGTGGCAATAGTGATGCAAAAAAAAAAAAATGTGGCCAACACATGTTTAACTAATCAAATGTGGCCAACACATTTCATAATTCACCATGACTTTCCTTCATTTTTTAGTAGCAATGGTGATGCAAAATTTAAGGGAACAATTTTTTTATTATTATTATTATTTTATTATTATTATTATTATTTTTTTTTTTGAAATAAGCCTCAAACGGCTATATGTATTAAATGCCAACGTTCCTTTTTTTTTTTGGTTGATGTGCATACNGTTGATATCTACACATATAAATTTGATTCATACACATAAATATCATTATAAATTTACCATTATGCCCTCGTTTATATTTTAGTCATATATTATTTGGAGAGCATAATGGTCAATATACAATGTTATTTATGTGTATGAATCAAATTCGTATGTGTAGATATCAACACCATATATTTTTTGTCTCTATATGAAACCTTACATTCTAACGTAAACAAAGAAAGGAAATTTGTACCGATTCAAACCTATGAACTCATGATCTTATCTGGCATTCAGTCACACATGCATGTAATTAATATGTTGTGTTATTTATATGTTCAAACACTATTGATGGCCACTTGCCATCAAAGCACACAGCTTAATACAATAAACTTCTTAAATCTTAACTGAAACATAATCACTTTCTTTGTTCAGATATCATATGTAAACTTTCTCAGATTGTATCAGTCACCTATAAGGGAGTGGCAATGGTGATGCAAAAAAAATGTGGCCAACACATTTTTAACCAATCAAATGTGGCCAACACATTTCATAATTCACCATGACTTTCCTTCATTTTTTAGTGGCAATGGTGATGCAAAATTAAAAGGGAACAATTTTTATTTTTTTATTTTATTTTATTTTATTTTATTTTTTTATTTTTTTTGAAATAAGCCTCAAACGGCTATATGTATTAAATGCCAACGTTCCTTTTTTTTTTGTTGATGTGCATACCGAATCGGTATGTGATACCGATTTCCATACCCCGAATCGGTATGTGATACCGATTTCCATGCCTTTTGCTCCATGCCGATCGAGTGGCAATGCTCCATGCCGAGCGGCATCTTATGCCGAAGGCTCCATGCCGATGGGTTGCCACCCCCTAATATATTTGTTTCGCAAACTGAGTTTCACGGTTTCACTCGACCCGCAATAGGATGACACAATACATATTACATACACATAATTGTATAGGATAATCTTCTAATGACTTTTTGTTACCTTTTGAAGCTATTTTATTTGTTCAATACAAAAATAGTCACTGTGTTAAACTTGTACTAAAATTATTTATGCTAGATAGGCCTCTTTTTACTCATAACCATCCTCTGGTGGTGCTATAAAAGAATAAAATAGCTTACTTGTCATGTACTTTCATAAAATAAAAATAGTATTATTTTCTTTATCAACTTTTCTCACAAGTTAATGTCTTGGACTTGTATTTCTAGACTTGCACAATTTATATTTATAATTTTTTCATTAAAAAAAAATTAAAAAGATGATAGTTCATCCATGAAATAAATTCTAGTAACTAAAAATTCGATGTATTTGGAAACAGGCAAAGATGAATTTGCACTAGGGTGAAGCAAAATTAAATGTTATAAGTTATATGTTCATTAATATATATAAATATTTAAACATGTATATTTGTAGAACTTAAAGGTAGATGGATTACTTACTTCTATTATACAAATCACAATGTGATGTGCATGGAGAATAGTTTGAAGACAAGAAAAGAATAATCTATGAGGGAGATGTTGTGACCAAAAAAAAAAAAAAAAAAATTAAATTAGATTCCCTTCACTTTAATTCCTTCCTTAAACATTACGTAGTATTAAAGAACCCAAAGTCTCTATAAATTCCCTTCTTACTTCTCTCATTTCCTTGATAAAACAACTTGAAATACACAGGTGCAATGGCTCCCTCAAGCACTACAAGTAGTAGCAATATCAATTCAAAAGGTATGTTTCCGATATTATTGTTCTTCGTTAATGCTATTTCTTGTTAAGTATATGTTTTTCATATAAATACCACCCTACTTTTTATGTGTACTTCTATTGTTATTTTGTATGTGTAATTTGAATTTACATCCGAGTAAATTAATAGAGACGACTTTGTATTGGGTCATCTCAACATGTCGAAAAGCATAGATTAATCTTCATTATACTCTTAAGTAACACCTACAACTCTAATGATGTACTAAGGCACTACCAACAACAACAATGAAATCAATGAAGATGCAAACTCAACCAGCAACAACGACGGCATCAATGAAGATACAAACTCAACCAGCAACAACGACGGCATCAATGAAGATATGAACTCAAGTAGTAGCAACAACGACGTCAATGAAGGTATGAACTTAATGTTGCTCTATGTTAATCATCACAGTTTCATGTCAAGGGAATTTGTCATATAATTACACTTCTAAACTCTAAAGCATAGTTTAATCATCATTTTAGAACTGTCAATACTCACGTGGCATAATATAAAGCATAACAAATACTTTGTTAATTGTATTTGGTTACTTTACATTTTCTTCATCGAATAATGTTTATTTTAAAAGTTTTTACACAGTGAATATATTACTCCAAAAAAAAAAGTTTAAGTACATGGGATTAAGGGTAAGCGAAATGGACAGCGGACCGGACCAAACCGAGAGACCGGCCCGAACCTGACCCAACCTATTTCGGTTCGATCCTCGGTCCACACTTTACCTCATGTTCGGTCCTCGGTCCGGTCCGGTCTTACTTACAACCGACTATTTTGCCTTCTCGAACCGAACCAGACCGAACACATTCGGTCCGGTCCTTGGTCCGTGGTTTTGGGCTAAATTTGTGTGTCCGATTCGGGTTTTTTTCGGTCCGATCCGGATTTGACCTGATGCCCACCCATACAAGGGATGTGGGTCATCCGCATCTCAGCCCGTTATATAGCAGTAAAGATACCATTCTTCTAAAAAGGAAACATACTACTATCATCAGAATACATGACTCAAGACCAAACATAAACTAACGCCTAATTTGACCACGAAGCTTTATATCAAGCGCGTCACAGAATGCCAGTTGCTCTTCAGTTAAATCTTCACATCCATAATAATCATATGAATCTTCAGAATAATCCTCCTTCAAACGCTCATGCAAACTCTTGTTCCCAATACCACTTCCACCTTTTGAATTTTTTGAAGCCATGGAGTTAGCAGTTTCATCATACACGTCTTCCACTTCACCATCACTTTCTTCAACAACCTTTTCACTCGAATTCCCACCCTTGTTAATATAACTACTACTAGTCATTTCTGAAATCTTCTTCGTGCCATACATACTAGCCCCAATCTTCTTAGACACATACCCTGTTTAATTGGTTTAAATTGGAATTTTGGACGAGTATAAACAAATGTGCCACTAAATGCCTTCCTATAAGCATTTTGAAAACCGTCATTAGACATCATATTTTGCTTCTTAACTTTATCAACAACACGTTTCGGACAAGTCATGTCATCATGACCAAACACCATACACACTCCACATCTAGGTTGTTTCCATTCATATTCCACTCTAACAGTATGAAGCAAATCACCATCATCCTCTAAACTCGGGATAACAATAACCATGGTATCCTTAAGCTCCCTATCCGCCCTATCAATAAAAGATAAGGCATTATTCAACCCACATAACTACATGCACATAGAACTAGTATAAGAGTCCAGCATAATTGAATCCAAGTTTGGTAGCCATTGCACTCGGTTCGTCCTCAGTAAAAGCCACAATGCGAATATCATGAAGTTTAACCCAAACAGGAATCGAGCACAAGTCTTCTTTCAGCAAATTAGCATTTGGAGTCCACTTCTTCAATATATATAATAGGAACGGGTCGAACGAACCAAGGTCCATTTTCTAATACTCCGTTCATTCCGTCAACCGAAAAAAACTTGAAAAAGAATAGACCCTTTGAGTTCATCATGGCATGTACAATGCCATATTTACTCCATGCATTCTTCACGTAGTTCTTGACAACCAGGAATGCAACTCTATTGCCCACGAATAACCCATACAAGCTTAATTCAAACCTTGTATGAACTTCCAAAACCGACAACTAAAGGAATTTGCACTTCAGTCATGTTATTAGTTGGTTTACCCGTGTCGAACGATCTAAATTTATTCTAAGATTACAAGATTCGTTACATACCAAGCTAGCAAACGATCGAGGAGTAGAATTTCCCTTCCTTGTCATAGTATTATCAACAAGAATATCCCCAATAGGTGAAACGCCCTTCACATACCCCTCACCTATCATATTCGTATTAGGGATCACATTATTACATGTATCAAATTATGAATCTTTNCAAGGAACCCAAAAAACCTTGCTTCATTAGTAAGAAAAACCTACGTCAAACAACCACAATCCCACAAGCAAGATCGAGTCAAGCTGTGAAACCCTAACTCGACAGAATCAGAAACCCACAAACACTACAAACCCAAAAGCGAGCCGGTAGCACTAAAATCCTAACAACTACGGTTCATTTTTTCAATCAGCAAAGGATCCAGGAAACCAATCTTAAACAGAAAAACAATCTTAAAACTTGAAACCCTAAAACAAAAAACAAACCCTAAACAAAAACTGGATCATCGAGCGGGTAATTAATCCGAAGAATAATCACACAAGATAAACAATGATTGTAATAGAATCAATATGTGATTTAGGAAGAAGAGTGTGAAGATCGATTGATAGTTAGGGTTTATTGTGGCGCCTTTTCTCGCCAAAGGACGGAGGAATCGATCATTTGCTTGAATTTAAATATCTTTTCTTTTGCTTCTATTGATTTTCATCGAATAATGTTACCAATTCATTTTCATGTTTCCCTTTTAGGTTTGGTAAGTAAAGAAAAACGTGACTTATTCTTAGTAAAGGTTTTCTGTAAAGAGTTTTGGTATAGCCTCCTACGTTATATTCCTACATATCCTCCTACACACACAACAATATAATATGTTTTTTCTTCACTCATTATCTCTCTGCATCTAAACCGTCACTTGTCAGAATCATGTGAGTAAAAATATTAGTAGGAACATATAGTAGGAGGATATATCATTTCTCTTTCCGTAAGATGCATGGGATCATAAATCAAATTATATGATTATAAATTTATAAGAGATACAAATCATGGTAATACATTAGTTGGCAGGACTAACCGATCAATAGTCAAACAATTAAAATGAATAAAAATTGTTAGTAATAAAAGGTGTTAAGTTACATCTTATTTGACAATCGAATATATTTATTTTGGTCAGCATCTTATGTTCAAATGTTGGCATTAGAACGAATATATTTAAGTTACATCTTATTTGACAATCCAATATATTTATTTGGGCACGACGTTGCTATATACTTAGTTTAATACAAGATTAGTATTTGATTCAAGTGCCTCACGAAGTTGAGGTTTAAAAGGGTCAAGAGATTGTGTACTACGTATACTTCACGAGGTTGAGTATAGTATATTTAGTGACTTCGTCTTTATCACGAGATTAGTCTTAAAGTTGCACTACCACGAGGTTGTGTACTTTCTTATCTCACGAGGTTCCACAACATTCTAGTCACTAGATTATAAGTGCAAGATTAAGTCACAAGTTGTAACACCCCCAAAATTCGTACAGCGGAAGACTTACAAGCTTTCAGGGTGCTACGGGAAATTGGTATCATCACAAGAATAGATAACAAGATAACATANCATGTGATATTAGTGTAATATCACATGTGATATATAATATCACATGTGATATATCACATGTGATACTACATATCACATGTGATATGTAATATCACATGTGATATTTTTTTCGGCCAGGAAAAAAAACGTGAAAAAAACGAAAAAAAAAAATTTGTCGAAAGTATATCAAATTGCCTGTCTATAGAAAGATAATTAAATGCTCGTTGTAACGGTATATTTTTTTTTGTTTAATGATTAACGGTTTGAAAGATATTAATATTTGAAAAAAAAGGATGAAAGTGGGTTTTTTAAATTGTTGGGATTAATCTCATCCATTAGATCAAATAAAGATGGATGGTGGAGATTAGTCCCTTTGTATGTAAATAAAGTTTTGTCCTCAAATGATCTTAACTCTATATTTATTTGGGCACGACGTTGCTATATACTTAGTTTAATACAAGATTAGTATTTGATTCAAGTGCCTCACGAAGTTGAGGTTTAAAAGGGTCAAGAGATTGTGTACTACGTATACTTCACGAGGTTGAGTATAGTATATTTAGTGACTTCGTCTTTATCACGAGATTAGTGTTAAAGTTGCACTACCACGAGGTTGTGTACTTTCTTATCTCACGAGGTTCCACAACATTCTAGTCACTAGATTATAAGTGCAAGATTAAGTCACAAGTTTGGTTTTCAAACTTCATCACGAGATCGTTGTACAAGGTTTTGTCACGAGATAATTCTATGCTTAGAGTTACGAGGTCGGGGACATTAAGTTAATATCACGAGGTTGTCACATGCTTAAGCCACGATATTGTTACATGTTCTTAGACTTACAGGATTCGTACAAGGCTAGGCCACGAGGTTTGTTTGTGTGTTACGAGATCAAGTGCACCACGAGCTTAAATGTTTAATCACGAGGTTATCTCATGAGCTAGTTCTTTTAACATCAATAACAAGTTCCATTCTTATCATTTTACAAGGTTTTTGATCACGAGATGGTCGTTACGGGATTCATTCATATTCTACGAGGTTGTACTATCACGGGATTCACACTTAAGTTTTTGATCATCAACTTTGTTAGATTATTGGCGTTTCTAGATACTTAATTTGCTAAACTTCAAAGACCTATTCAACTTAAAGAGAGATAATAACGCGGGTGATTTCGAGAGAGGTTTTGATATTCAATATCTTCTTCATGGAAAGAAATTTAGGCCTACACATGTTCATGATGCTCCTCATAAATCTTAACCATCATGGGGTATATACCATGGTTTGCATAGAAGACATGCTAGGTCAAGATTGACTGCATTATTATTAGTCACAAACTTACTGGAAGATTGAAAACCAGGTTTCATATAACGTGATGGATAACCAACAAGTTCATAACACCTATTGATAGTGTGACCAATTTTATTACAGTTCTTACCTTGTAAATTAGGATTAGGACCTCTTTTATTTTTTTTAGAAAGACAACAAATATATATATATATATATATATAAATATATATATA
>LBNU01039038.1:157454-183568 GCA_014162995.1 Artemisia annua
TAAACGGGTAAAAGAGTACAATACGAGGCATCTCTCATCAATTAAACTAGATAATTAAAAGAGGAAATGACCCAAAAAACGCAATACAACCAAATACTTCTAATAAAGTCACACAAAAAACTATCATATTGATGATACACCTCACAAGAACTATTGATGATACTTCCCTGTATACCCACTGCAATCATATGTGACAAGGCCTACAAAAGACAATTATCTCCCATGAAACCATATCGCATAAATAAAAGGCATTAAACAACCACCGACATTGCAGTAGCATCCGAAAAGTGCAAACACATTAGACCATATTAAGCCAAAAAACTGCAGGCCCCTCAAAATTAGAAAATGCAGATCACACAGTACCAAAATGACAGTCTTCACAGAAATATTTTGTACAGCAGCACATTGACCACACTATTACTGTAAACGAACATTTATGGGATCTCCTAGCCATTGTTGCCAATCTATCTCTTTAAATTTATTAGATCTTGCACAATCCACTTTTTTAATTGAATCTCTTGAACAATTTTATTAGCACTTGAAGCCTTGTTACCAAACACGCGAGCATTCCTTTCTTTCCAAATAAAGTAGCCGGATGTCCAAATGACCACTTGCCAAACACGAACAATATTACTAGGCACATTAACGTTTCCGTATGATGAAAAAAAATCACCAATGGAAAAGGCGTTAACGCACCATGTCTTCCACCAACTAAAGACCCTATCCCACACGCTTATAGCAAGATCACAAGTGACCAAGCTATGGGCACATGATTCGACCGCGTTAGTACAACTTTGGCAAAGAACCGAATCCAAGTCAATACCTCTTTTGTCAAGCTCCTCACGAACCGGTAGAATTCCTTTCAAAGCTCTCCACACAAAAATTTTCACCTTTTTTGGAACCAACTTGTTCCAAATCGTTTCTTGAGCTCCACTTTCCACATGTAGAATCTTTNGCCTTGTTACCAAACACGCGAGCATTCCTTTCTTTCCAAATGAAGTAGCCGGATGTCCAAATGACCACTTGCCAAACACGAACAATATTACTAGGCACATTAACGTTTCCGTATGATGAAAAAAAATCACCAATGGAAAAGGCGTTAACGCACCATGTCTTCCACCAACTAAAGACCCTATCCCACACGCTCATAGCAAGATCACAAGTGACCAAGCTATGGGCACATGATTCGACCGCGTTAGTATAACTTTGCAAAGAACCGAATCCAAGTCAATACCTCTTTTGTCAAGCTCCTCACGAACCAGTAGAATTCCTTTCAAAGCTCTCCACACAAAAATTTTCACCTTTTTTGGAACCAACTTGTTCCAAATCGTTTCTTGAGCTCCACTTTCCACATTTAGAATCTTTTCCTTGATCAACCCCGCTAATTCTTTGACCTTGAGTTCCCCATTCTCGAACAATGTCCACCTCCAACTATCCCTACAATTATAAGAAACAATAACGTTTTTGCAATACGCGTAACCCAGATCAATTCTAGACTCCTTACAAACTTCCCCTAAATACTCGTCCGCTCAATCCCGATTCCCAATGCACAGACCCGTTCACCCATTGCCTTTATCCTCATACTACCCTGTTTCCCCCTATCTAGATGAAACAACCTAGGAAAACTATCCCATAGTCTTCTACCATCCACCCACCTATCCGACCAAAACATGATATCCCTCCCGTCTCCCAAAACACCTCTACACGACGAAGTAAACTCTAACCCCAACCCATCCAACTCCTCTTCCATTTTTGCAATATCCAACCACACCCCACTCCCACTACCCTATTATTATCCAACCCTCCACTACCCCCATGAATGCAATTTTCACAGAATGTAAATGGTCTCTAGTTAGAATATTACTTCTAACTGGCAAGTAAACATCATCTAACCCCATCGCAAACTGCATGCATAAGCTTGAATAATTTGTTTTACAGGTTCTTAGGGGGTTCCAGGATCGATTATTCACAAACAACATCATGCCAACTCAATCAGAATCAATAATAAGAAACAAAGAAGATGGGTGAACCCTTATGATACTGATATAAAAACTGAATGGCTTACCAAGTGTTTACAAGATCCTATACTATTTATACAAGATGAAACGTTGCCTTTGATACATCATAACTGTTAGAGAAGAGGCATACTATTTCAATAAAGGTAAACGACACAATGTTTATAAAACGTTCTAACCTAATTAACTAAATAACCGTCCCTTATTAGGCACATAATTAAAAGACTAGGCCTTTTCTAAATGGACTTTTATGTTGCAGTAAACCTAAACTAACGATATACAAAGATTAATGGATTAAAACTTCCAACAAATTCCCGCCTAATCTATTAATCTTTGTTTCTTCAATCTTCTTGTTTTTTGATTTCTTCTTGCTCTTGATCTTTGGTGTTGATGACTTTTCGGCTTCTAATTGAACCAAATTCCAGCAGGGTTAGTGCCGCCATCACCACTTGAATCTTCTTGACTTTTGGTTTGTTGGGCAAAGGTTTTAACAACCTTTTCTTTGGATCTCGCATAACTTCACAGCCTCGTCCCCATTATCTTTGGCATCCCGCCTTTGTCAATCATCACGGTTGTAGGGTTCATCACGAACCGGGGTTTGATGGCTGTTGTAGTAAAACTAAAATATCTAAAAAAATATTTGTTATAATATTCCCTTATAAATGGGCAAACCAAAGCCAATTCCTTTTTAATTCCATATTACAGCAGTCTATCTTCTTGATCAAATTATGTTCCTTGTGATGTCCTTTATCTTCTTTCTCTTCAATCGACATCTCATTCTCCATGGCTGCTCTTTTTTTATTTTTGTGATATTAAACGCATCTTTGATCTTGAATGATGATTGTAAACATGATTTGATTTGTTGTTTGATTCCTTCGCTCTGATACCACAGTTTCACAGGTTCTTAGGGGGTTTCCAGGATCGATTATTCACAAACAACATCATGGCAACATCAGTCATAATCAATAATAAGAAACAAAGAAGATGGGTGAACCCTTATGATACTGATATAAAAACTGAATGGGTTACCAAGTGTTTACAGGATCCTATACTATTTATACAAGATGAAACGTTGCCTTTGATACATCATAACTTTTAGAGAAGAGGCATACTGTTTCAATAAAAGTAAACGACACAATGTTTATAAAATGTTCTAACTTAATTAACTAAATAACCGTCCCTTATTAGGCGATAATTAACAGACTAGGCCTTTTCTAAATGGACTTTTATGTTGCAGTAAACCTAAACTAACGATATACAAAGATTAATGGATTAAAACTTCCAACATAATTGATTGTGTGTATCAAAGTGTTTTGCAGCATCACAAGTACAAGTAGGTAAGCCTAATCATGGCATCAAATTAATTATTTCAAAATAATAATAATAATAATAATAATAATATAGTAATCATATTTAGAAGATCCATTTTGACCAAAGGAATCAATGCTCTTATGAAGATTAGAGATAACATATCCATCTTTTTTTTTATCAAATTTTCTTTTAAATCATTCCACATATTAGTAACAGTTCTAGAAAATTTTTGACCGCATATAGTTAAAATTTCAAACATATATTACATGATACTAATCATTTCACGTCACATGCCATATTTATATGCTTTAATGCTTAAGCAAGGCGGTCTTCAAAGATGAGCGAAGTGAACAACCGCTCAAGACCATCAAATTTCTAGGGCCCTAAAATTTGTATTCAATGTTTAAAATTGTAAGTGACATTAAAATTTCATACAAATATGAACAAAAGTAATGAAATCTTTTTATAAGCATGCTAGTTTTTATGAAATCTTTTTATAAGAATGCTAGTTTATGTAAATAGTTTTGATAGTATGTTTAAAAAAGAATACGCTTTTCATTATTATTTACTTTGAGGTTTTATTATCAATATTTGCCCGGGGCCTCCAAGAACCCGGAGATAGACTTGTGCTTAAGGATCAAGTTCATACCATGCATGCTTATTTAATCACATCCATCGTGTTTTTTTCGTTCTAGATCATGTTAGAGTATTCGTCGCGTACAATGGAAAATGGAAATGGGACGGCAAAGAGTGGTTGTTCGAGAATTCGAAAGGTTCACTAATGGTTGTGTCCAAGTATGTAACGTTATCGCAAATAACTGACATCCTAAACACAAAATTCAACGTTGATCAAGATTCTTGTGGTTTAAAGTTGGAGGTTCATTACAGATTTGGATCTCCTTGGTTTCCTATTATTGAAATTGAAGATGATCATGATATCTCAGCGTTCATCTCAGAATCTTCGAAAACAAAACTTCCTTTATGTGTCACCCCTGTGTTAAAAGATGACGTTGCTGAAGGAGTTGGACAAGATGAGATCAATCCTGATATTAAAGAAGAATCTCCACATGGCCGCAAAGGTAGGTCTTCTGAGGGATTTCTTGATCAAATTAAACATAGATCTCGTGATATGCATGTTGCTAAACAATATTGTTTAATTCCATATGATCAAAGTTTAAAAATGATCAACGTTTCACTTATACCACATATGATCAAAGTTGTTTTCTCAAGCTTTTGTAGGCTTCTCATGAAAAAATTACTTTTTATTTGATCTCATAGTTTAATTTTCATCTTTTGACAAAAAACCGATTTTTTTTTTTTTTTTTATTTATATATATATATATATATATATATATATATATATATTTTTTACAATACCCCAAATTTGGCAACAATGTTAATCTTGTATTAAGGGATAGTATATTTGACACCCAATAATTTTTCTTTTATGAAATATTTTCAGTCTTGTGCCTGTTCCATATATAGAGTGGTACACTGGTACATGTGATTGGCTAGAGCACAGACCAATTTTAATGTCGTTGTTTCTTCAGATGACAGCGTGGAAAGAAGTTTAATGGAAGCTATTATGGATGATGACTGGGTGAAAGCCCGAGAAATCGTTAACACTGAGGAAATTACATGGACTTCTAAATTAGATGGCGCCAGCCTGACAGCGGTCCACTTAGCTGTTGGTGAATATAAAGATATCGAGGCCGCTAAGGATATCCTGATGGAGATAAACCCGGAGTTACTTGTAACTATGGTAGATAATGATGGATTGATCCCCGCCCACTATGCTGCACTTTATGGCAACACAGAATGTTTGGAGATAATGGTGCACTATAACCCTGAATGTTTATTCATTCTTAATGATGATGATTCATTACCGATCCATTACACTTTTGCGATTCCAAGCATAGACACCTTTCTATATTTGTTCAAACAAATGAAAAGTGATAAATATAAATATGACAAATTCTTTGGAAGCGCTAGTGGTCATAAGCTTTTGCGTTATGTAATTGATGAAGGATTGATGGGTAAGTACGCTTTCTAACCCTTTTTTTCTTCTTTTCTATTTTAGCAAAAGATGAATATATATTAGAAATACATCAATAACACACTCCTAGCTAGCTAACATCTGAAAGTACCCAACTTCAAACAAATTAAGGAATTCTAGATATCATCTTACGGGGCTATTTGATTACAGATGTAGCATACGAGTTGATCAAAGACTACCCGAGCATGGCAACACCAGTGTACGAGAAAGCTGAAACTCCACTAGAGTGGATCATCAGGAAGCCAGACTTATTTCATAGTGGAACACATTACAACTTCTGCCAAAGATTTGTTTACCACCGTATGTCTTTCCAATCATAGTTTATCCTTTGGTCCCCGGATAATATCTCCAAAATCAAATATCTATTTGTCATTCAAATCAAATGGATTTTAATCCTATTAACTAATTGTGAATAAACGGACGATATTTTCCTTCTTTAGGTTATCTGGGGAAGGTGAGTCTTTGACTCAGATGTACGCGGCCTAACCGAGCTATCCTCGTGACCGTTTCCAACACCCTTTCCCCAGCCACCCCAAACGTGTACTAAGTGAAATTTGAACCGTAGACCTATTGTGAGGGGGCCATTTGATGGTTGTTCAATTAACAAATCATGTAAATTGTCTCAAACATATACTATAATTAAAATCCAACTTGTTTCACACAAAATTCAACTGGTTATGATTGATGTCTTATCTACTCCCAGATAACTAATTAATGCTTATCATTGTATTGAAGATGTACCGATCGAGAATATTAGCTTTGGTAGTAATGATACGGCAGATGTGGAGAACCAAGAGACACCCAAAAAGGACACCAAGTACGTGAGGAGGTGCCTGCATGACGGTATGCTATGTACTCTGTGATTCTACAAGAATAAAACTCAACCATGAATATTATGAGTAGTTAGTTTATAGTTGATAATTATCATAATTTGATTGTGCAGTCATCTCATGGGTTTATGTCAAATTATGGGAGACCACACTGCTTCATGGTAAGCACAAGCTTCCGCAGAACTAAATTCCCCTTAGAAAAAAATTAATTATATGACACCAAAGGAAGTCTCTCTTCTATCTCCTTAATTTCCATAATTTTTGAAAAGTCTTACTTATATTCTATAGTAAGAAGAATAAGATTGAAAATAAGCTCGGCTCGTGAAAAACTATTTAGGTCAAGTTTGTGCTCAGCTCATTTCCAATTTTATGATTTTTAACTAGAGCTTGGTTCATGACATGTTAAAAGCTAGGTTTATGTAAAAAAATATAGCTTGACCAAAATTCTTGTTAATCACACTAGGCTCGAGCTCCTTTATTTATTTTGTGCTCGTTATAAATTAGAGATAGACTTTTGTTTTTATAACTAAAAAATACGTGCATATATGCAGCATACACATATATTTCTAATGCTAGTTTAGGTTCGCGAGTCTAATAGATCTTTGGATATGAAACTTGAGCTTAAGCTCGTTTATCAAATGAAACCCAAACTAAGCTCGAGCTTGGGCTCATTTACGCTTGGCTCATTTTGAACTATTACCGAGGCGTGCAATCCCGAGTAGCTTACAAGCGGCTCGGCTCGTTTGCACCATAGGAATATCGCATTGCTAGTACTACATACATTATGTTGAAGGTAATTGTTAACATATAATCATTGAAGGGAATTTTTTCTTGAGCATGAGTAATTATCCAAAAGAATAAGTTGAAGACTTGTTGTCAAGTTGCTCCTTATTTTTTATTTTTTTTGGACTTTGAAGCTTAAATAATTGATTACTATCTGATTAACCACAGTACCTCACGTTAAGCGCCTCAAGGATGACAAAGTGAAGCACAATACAACTATTAAGTTACTCAGGCGTATATGCGAGGAACTTGTTCAAACAAATACAACAGATCTTTATGACATTCCATTTTGTTTAGCTGTAGAAAATGACACCGCTGAAGCAATAGAAGTGCTGACCAAATATTTTGATCGGTCATATGAGTTCACCAAAAATGGACAGGATATGTATGAATTGACAGTCTTGAACCGAAGCGAAAAGGTTTACAGCTTCATTATGCATCGTAAACCTTATGCCAAACTCACCTTTAAGCTTACCTTGGACGATGATTTGAACAATATATTGCACTTGGCTGGACGTTTGGCACCTATACACAAACTCAATATCGCTTCCGGTGCAGCTTTACAAATGCAAAGAGAGCTACAGTGGTTTGAGGTGACCTTATTGTTTCTCTAAATTATATAATGAGTACTAAACTAGAAATCGAGGATTTTCAATATTTAGTTTTATTTACTTAATTAGTTGGATATAATATGAACTACAGGAAGTGAAAAAAGTGGTGCAACTTACACAAACGCAAGAACTGAACTGTAATAAAGAAACACCAATGATGGTATTTAGAAGAGAACACAAGGATTTAAGAAAGGATGGAGAGGAGTGGATGAAAAAGACAGCAGATTCATACACAATCACGGCAGCACTCATCATCACAATAGTATTTGCAGCTGCCATTACTGTACCTGGTGGAAACGATGATAAGACTGGGAAACCAATTTATGAAACGAAAGCGAGCTTAATCATATTTGCAATCTCGGATGCAATCTCATTGTTCACATCCACCACTTCCTTGTTGTTGTTTCTATCCATTCTCACAGCACGTTATGCAGATGAGGACTTTCTTTACAAGTTGCCGAAGAGATTAATATATGGTCTTGTGATGCTATTTGTGTCTGTGACATCCATGATGGTAGCCTTTAGTGCGACACTGTATATTATGTTTGGACAGGGAAAAGCATGGATTCTGATTCCAATAGCTGCATTAACATGCCTACCAATTGCTTCATTCGTGACATTACAGTTTCCGTTGCTTGTGGAACTTATATCTTCGACATATTGTCATGGAATCTTTGGTAAGAAAAAACATTATAGGCAATCTGGAGCGAACGCTAACAGAAAGAAGCGATCCTAGAAACATGAATCTTTTTAATAATATTGCCTTGGAAAACTTTCTTTTGTAACTTGAAATTTATGTAACCTATGAGGTTGTGAGAAACGCTTGTTGCTGATTATATGTTTATAATTAAACATTGTTATACCCTAGTTGTATAGTATATCACTATGTCTGAGTAGGCAAATAAACCTTCGTCCAATTCACAGAGTCTTGTGCATTATTGATGTGTGATATTGCATGTAATCCATGTTTTGCTGATACTATGTATAATCTTCTACTATGTCATCGTGGTGTTCCTTTTTGGCGTCTATGATTTTCAGCTCCTGCTGGCAATACGAGACTTTGTGCCTGTAAGTGAAGTTTATGTTTTTCAGTGGATTCTCCTAGAGTATGTTTATGAGGATCCTAGTATTCGACTACCTAATAAGCAAAAGTACAGAGTTGCCCGGGTCAGGCACGTTTGGTTACGAGTCAAAATGTATTTGGGTTGAAACAGTGATTTTTAGTACGGGTTGAAATGAGTAAGCTTGACCCGCTAGCAAATTTTGACTTTTTTTTTTTTTTTTTTTTTTATCTGTTTTATTCTATGGGAACAAGAGGATTGAGGTTGTGTGCATCAGTGCATGTGAGTTATCACTAGTAAGAAGTATACGAATTACCATATGAGTTTTTCATGTCAATTACATATTTCACATAATCACGTGCAATACTAATTACGACATGTTTCACGGCATTTTTATTTGCTTTTATATGTTAGGAACAAGAACAAGTTAATTCACACTATGCATGTTATTTACATACACATTATGGAACATAAAGGACCAATTCTGTAATTATAGATAGTTGAAGGGTAGTAAATAGTTTAAATGTTTGTTTTCAGGGCTTTCCCGTTTGTAACAAACTCATTCATTTCATTTTAGAATGTGTTAACTTAATTTTTAAAACTTCTAACTATACACGGTTTCAAATACTATAAGGAGTAGAGATTACTATATTGTAATAACTTTTAAAGCAATATACTCGTGTATATATGTTTTATATGTACCATGGTCTGACAAAAAAAACTCATAGAGTTGAAAAACAAACAGACAAATTAAGGGGGCGTTTCTTTTTCTGTTAAATTGTCTTAGTGGTAACAGGAGTGGGCCCAAATAATATATTACTCCGTAATGTTTTTTTTTTATGTTGAGGTCCACACAAAATTGTTACAACCTCTTACCACTAAGGCTTTAAAATACTTGATCCTCTCCATCTAGACTCATTAAGAGAGGTGGACCCACATTGGGACCCGCATATATATAAGCATCTATATGTGGAAATAAAAAAGAAACAAAGCCTAAGTTATGTTTAGTAGTAGGGGTGAGCGAACAAAATCGAAAAAACCGAAACCGAACCGAAAACCGAAAAAATCGAAACGAAAAAATCGACCAAAACTAAAGACCGATGGTTCGATTTTTAATTTTTCAAAAATCAAAATATACGGTTTGGTTTCGGTTTTCGTCCAAAAACCAAACCGTAAAAATTGAACCGAACCGATTTTATTATATAATAATATATAATTAATATAATATGAATAATTAACTAAATAAATCAAATTTATAAATTCATATTCATTTTGTGGGTAGATTTATATTAATATATTTATCTTAACATTTATGTTTATATTCGTGTTTGTCGTTTCGTGTGTTTACTTGAGAATATATCAATAAATATAGAACGATGATCATATTATGTGTATGTTCACTTGCATGTGTGTCTCATCAATATGTGTGTAATTATAGAATTATACAATAAACATTATTATGCTTAAATTGACAAAAACAAAAGTAAATAAGAATAACTAATTTTCTATGTAATACAAGTTTGTTGATATAAATTTGCCATGTCCAAATATAAACGGTTAGAAACCGAAAAAACCAAAAAACCGAACCGAAAACGATGACAAACCGAAAAAACCGAACTGCCAAAAACCGCACGGTTTCGATTTTGGGTTCTATAAAAACCGAACATTTCGGTTCGGTTTTGGTTTTAGCCAAGGGTTGAAACTGATCTTAACCTATTTAGTACCATAAGAGCAGTTCACTTAACTTATAAAAGTCTAAGGGTTGAAACTGATCTTAATCTATGGTATTAGAGTTAATAATTTTAAGAGTCAAAACTAGAAAATCGAAAATTGTAAATGTGACAATTTTTTTGAACGACACTTGAGAGGGTGTTTATTTTCCACTTAATGAGTGATCAAACCCTTGCTTCATCTTATTGGTGAGGTTTACAAAAACTCATCTCTCTCAATTAAGTGACTAATTTAGACATATCCTCAAACCACTTAATTTAGTAAACAACCCTTTAACGCAACTAAACTTTATTCTCACTACCCGTATTAGGTTGGTTCTTAGATTTAAAATGGACTAGCCAATAAGCCTGTAAAAGGATTATCTGAAAGCCCACTGCCTATCTTTGACAAAATTGGAAATTAGCCCATAAGCCCATCACGCTTGAGATTGAGACGATTTGTGAGAAATCAAAGTATCAAGCACCATTTGATCAACAAGNTTTTTTTTTTTTTTTTGAACGGCGAGTTAGTAATTAGTGATCCGAGCCCACAGTGACATCCAATTGGGCATTATGCAAGCCTCGAACCTTTCTCATTTGGGGATAAACCCCACTCATGCTTAATGAGTAGACTATTAATGATTGAATTTCAAATTAGTGATCATGTTTAAATTCATAGAGTCGTATGTGTGGCCGATTCAAAATTTTCCTGAACAAAAAGGTTTTCATGTTATAGGCGCATCATGATGTGTGGATGTGATCTTTAAGTGGCTCGTGGCATATGCAAGTTGCCTCGTTGGCGAGAGGTTGGGCGAATTAATCAGATCTAGAGAATGCAATATTATAAATTAGGGTTTATTTATGAGACTTGAGTTAAATTAGAAGTCAAAGAACAAATGGTATATGAACAAAAATATATCAACTACATATCAAGCATGTGACCAACAATGAAATTGGAACTGTAGAGTCTAAATAATAATCTTGCACTGTTGTCGATGCTTTGAACTAGTAGAATTTACCAGTAATTGAATAAACCTGTTACACAAAATTTTCTAAGAGAATGGCAATATTCTTAATGTCCAATTTACAGCAAATCATGCTTCTTTTTAAAGAATGAAACTTGCATATCTCTTTTTGGACTTAAATCTTTCAAAAAGAAAAAAATTATTAACCTCCTTTACCGAAAAAGAGATAAAATTATTAATCTATATAGTCGATACTCTATAATGTAAAGATGAACCTATATGGTTATCGCATTAATACATGATTATATTTATTTACTTAATAATTAATAGAATTATATGATTTGTACCATATTTTCCGCACTTTGAATGGTCCTTTATTCGTGTTGTCCTAACTTTTTTTTTTTTTTTTTCATATTCTTAAAGTGTTTACTAAATGATTAGTGCCATAGCCGTGTACTAATTTCAAACTTGGCAATGAGCATATCTATTAAGAAGACAAAGGCTAATCTTTTTTATACTCGTAAGATCACTTGGNTCAAAATTTTCCTGAACAAAAAGGTTTTCATGTTATAGGCGCATCATGATGTGTGGATGTGATCTTTAAGTGGCTCGTGGCATATGCAAGTTGCCTCGTTGGCGAGAGGTTGGGCGAATTAATCAGATCTAGAGAATGCAATATTATAAATTAGGGTTTATTTATGAGACTTGAGTTAAATTAGAAGTCAAAGAACAAATGGTATATGAACAAAAATATATCAACTACATATCAAGCATGTGACCGACAATGAAATTGGAACTGTAGAGTCTAAATAATAATCTTGCACTGTTGTGGATGCTTTGAACTAGTAGAATTTACCAATAATAAACCTGTTACACAAAATTTTCTAAGAGAATGGCAATATTCTTAATGTCCAATTTACAGCAAATCACGCTTCTTTTTAAAGAATGAAACTTGCATATCTCTTTTTGGACTTAAAGCTTTCAAAAAGCAAAAAATTATTAACCTCCTTTACCGAAAAAGAGATAAAATTATTAATCTATATAGTCGATACTCTATAATGTAAAGATGAACCTATATGGTTATCGTATTGATACATGATTATATTTATTTACTTAATAATTGAATTATATGACTTGTACCATATTTCATTATTTATTATGTGCCCATATCCAAATAAAGATCCTTTATTCGTGTTGTCCTAACTTTGTTTCATATTTCTTCAAAAGTATTACTAAATGAATAGTCGCATAGCCGTTAATTTCAAACTTGGCATTATAACCTTTTTTTTTAAAAAAAAAAGAACGGCAATAACATATCATTAGATAAGAAAACCAAACCTATCTTTTACACTCGCAAATCATTGGTGATGAGTTGAGTTGAGTGACGGATAAAGTTTCAAGTGGGTTAAAGTTAAGTATTAATAAAAGCTTATCTAAAATCTTGGTTTTAGAAATTGTAAACATAAATATGTGATTTTTGACTCGTTTCCCTTTTAGCTAAATTTTAAATTTTGTTCTTTAGCAAGTCTTTTAACTTTACCAGCTACTGAAGATAAAGCAAAGTCTTGGTATGCATAATTGTTCAAATAAAATGTAAATTATAGAAGATAAACGTTATTGATCAGGCCATATGTTTTTGGTGGTAATCATTTTTAAAAGTTCAGTGGAACGATTGTCATTTTACCTTTAACTTTATATTTTCAATAATACTTTTGGAAGCACACAACTAAGATACTTTGACAAATTATTAGCTTTTTAGCATTTTTCATAAATTATTGAAAGGTTATAATGTTAGGATTTAGACTTCTAAAGTACAGTAATAAATTTATACCAAAAATAATTTCGAAAGGGTTTGTCCTTAAGCAATAGACGTTTTAAGTTTCTTTAGTGAGAGAGTCCCACCACAAGGTGTAGACACACACTTTTGTAAATGGAAGGTGATTTGTACACCATTTTTTTTTTGCCATCCACCACTAAATTTATTGTCATGACTATTCTACCCTTACATTATCCTAATCATAATATCACGATCAAATTCTAACCCTACTTATGCATATAATGGGCCGATCAATTCTGTAACCATCATCACCCTCATTTAAGAGATTGATCGGCCCATTATATGCATAAGTAGGGTTAGAATTTGATCGTGATATTATGATTAGGATAATGTAAGGGTAGAATAGTCATGACAATAAATTTAGTAGTGGANGTAATATATTTTATCCGGGTAACCTTTTACCCAAAAAAGATAAAAGTATGATATATTGACACGTTTACATCCACCTCTTCATACCTTGCTATGATGGAATTTGATATGTTATTGTTGTTGTTGTAATCTAAATAAGGTCAACGTTAATCAAGATAAATCGGTGGTTTTATTTATGAAAAAAGTATTTTTGTCATCAGAATTATGTATACTAACAACTTTTTTGTGGTTTTCTAACTTATGCCATGAAGGCATGGTTTTAGAAACTAAGAATTTCAATTTATATTTAAATCGAATAATATTAGTTCATTAAATGTTTTGAACATGTACCACGATAGCACAGTGTAGAAAATCTTGCAAGTATTTTTACCATGAAATATTACAACAATTTCAACGGATATCTTTCCAAAATACCCGATAATTGCCAAAAATATTAAAATCCTCTTAACCATCTCTCATGTATTTAAAAACACAATCCTAAATAAATAAACCCTTTATATGTATATTTAAGCTTACACAGGTAATTATCTAAGTTTACAGAAATATCTAAACGGTTAATACCGTTACTTAGTTCTTTGTCAACATCCAACGTGCTAGTCGCCTAGTCATGGGATCAATTTTACTCGAATGGATAAAGACGTGTGTCTAATTCTTGTGTCACTTTTGGTTTCCTTTCTTAATTTTCAGCCACATCCACTTATCTTCTAGCTTTTTATTTCTTTTGTTGATACAAATCTAGCTTGTAGTAATTGTTTTGTATTGTATGATTTAGATATAGATAAACATACTCAGATGCAGTGATGTAGCTGAGTTAGTGAAGATCTTGTGCAAAAAATTTTATGATATCTAAACATGACGATAAAAATTTATTTTAACCATCTAATTTCAAATTTTAATGAATTCTTCATCACTTTCTACCACTTTAAGATGAGTTTAACAAATATTTAGAACATAATTTCAAATATCATTAACATTTTGAAGATAGAAGTAAATTTTGAGGCTGAAAAATATATAAAGGAATATATATATTTTGAGACCTCTAAAATTTTAAAGCCCTGTGCGATAGCACACCTCGCACACCCTCAAATACGGCACTGCTAAAATGAGCTAACTCAACTTAAAGAAGGGCGAAGCCGCGTAGTCGCCAGGTGCTACTCGGGCTAGACCTGATTTTAGATCACGGAGTGTGGTTTTTTATGAAATGTGTCGTTATTTGGTACGTGCAACTTTTATGATATTTGTGTGCTACTTTCTTTTTTTTTTTTCGTGATGTAATTTTTGCGTAGCACAAAAACTCCTTTTGAAGAAATAAAACAGTTTATCCAACACCCTTTTAAACATTTTAGCTTCACTTCGTTTGAAATATATATACTTCTTTAGAATACGTACATGAGTTATATGTTGTGACCATTAAGCTAATCAACAATACTTGGTTCGTTACAGCTATTTCGTAATCTTTATTACCAGCTAGATTTTTATCCAATTTAACTGGTTGCATTTTTACACTCTCTTCTTTTCGGTATTTGTTTGTAACGAGTAAAATTTGGGTCGCGCGTTGCGGCGTCTTTAGAAGCCTAAATTCCGCAACGCTCGTGAGATTTTTATAGAATCTACGTTTTACAACTTATAAATACAGTGTATTACCTTACAAATATATAGCTTTATAAATAGCAAAGCAGATTATTGTTTAGTGACAAAAATATGAGCGAAGTTTTATTTATTAGGTGAAAAGTGTAAATTATAAATTTACAAGTTTAATTAGCACGTATCGATTTATATAATGAAGAGTGTAGTAATGTTTTTTGATATAATGTTTTGTTTATTTGGGCTCATACACAACCTGTAACAAACCTCAACTACGATCTCATCTAAACCATATCGGTTTTCACTATTAGTAGAGGCGTAGAGCCATTACACAACAGCCACAGCAATTTTCCTAGATCGTATATATACAAGTATCTTCAGTACTCAAAAACTCAAAAATCGGTTATAAAACTTGTTGTTATTATAGCCAACTAAACGCAAGAAATAAACAATTGTTTACGAACTTACAACGAACAACACTAGTACACAACAACGACGATACTTAGTCATGGCAGCCATGGGGTATTGAGAAGATAAGATATTGACAGTCACACCACCGGATGTTAGAAATACAGACTTACAACTAAGTTAGAATTAAAACGATCGAAGAATTGGCCTACAATATAAATGTTCATGTTCTTATATACTAAAAATTAGGAAACACTAGCAATCATGTGTACTTCTATCTACGTCTATCATTCTCTTCAACCTTACATGAATTAGTGATCAATCCATTTTGTCGATATATTTATAGTAACAACAAAAAGAACATGCAGTATACGAACTCGGTGCCTCGCCTTTTGGTAACTTGCTCTATCTAAGACTTCTACGTACATATTAATTAGTTTGGATATATGGTCACACTCAGACCGATCAATCAATATCTATCAATGTAAGCTATGCCCTAAATTTTGTTTGGTTCATATCAAAACCAATAGTGCAATGTCAACCAAATTATGGCTCGTCCATTGAGATGATTTAACTTGCTACTAACAAAAATTTCCAAAAAAACTTGAGTTTCATTTTTGGAGAGTGACATTAGATATTGGATTCGGTTGCTATATGAAAACTTCTTTCCTTATTTACTACAGTAAGTCAGTAATTAACATTCGTTTTTGAGAAAAAGTATCATTTAGATAAGTTGGTTGGCTCAAATCAATAGTGGTTTGACTCTAAGTTTAGGGTTTGGATTATATTACTTATTAACAAAATTATGTATTTAGTATAAATACATGTTGTCTCATATGTAACGCATTCAGTGAATAGATCTATTTTGTTATTTTACATAGTATCCGAGCTTTAGGTAAGATCCACCTACAAAATTTGATATCATCTGGTCATCGGGTACTCGCCGGTGATTTGGAGGGATCATAGTTATTTTCACTTTGTTTTATTTTTATTAGAATTTTGTTTTTCATATTCATTGCATAAACCCTAAACCTTAACCGTCAAAACACAAAAATAATAATAATAATAATAATAATAATAATAATAATAATAATAATAATAATAATTGTTGAGTTGCCTTCAACCAACCACTTTTTTTTCATCATCAAATTGTTATCGTTGTTGAAGATCATTGTCGTTTTTCACGAATAGGTGGTCGCAAAACTGCTGCTCCTACCTTAAGGCAAAGCAAGCCATGACGTAAAAAAAGTCACACAAAGGAAGAAGTCGCAAGCAATAAACAACTATGCCGCTAAATACAATTATGTCTATGTTCAACCAAACAACAAAGAAGATGATAGAAGAAAAGAAAAGTGGCTTTCAACATATGTTCCAATTTGTTGGTTGGAATATCTCCCGTTCAAACTTCGGAGGTGTTAGATAAGTTAGTTGGCCCAAACCCAATAGCGGTTTAGGTTCATTAGATTTAGGGTTTAGATTATGTTGCTTATTTAAAAAATTATGTATTTAATATAAATATACGTGTTGTCTCATGTCTCATATATATCGCATTCAATCAATAAATCTATTTGGTTATCTTACAAGTTATACCATTGCTACGAGAGGTAAGGTGACATAAGTTTGATAATAACATCTAGATTGAAGACCTCAATAAGAATTGTTGGTTATTGACATTTTACAAGAAAAGTTTCTTTGAGCTATATTGTACTAGTAATGTACGTGTAGAGTTGCATTACTGTATTAAAATACAAGTGTATAAGTTTTGACTATGTTGTTTTAAACAGTAGTCTATTAACTTCTACGTTTATAGAAATTTATGTCCAATCAAACATTGAATAAAAGAAACTGTTTTATAACATAAGTAGGTCCCCACAAGAGTAAATATCTAACTACTTACGAGTACGGCTATCGGACTATGGACTGAAAATATTGAATGCAGATTTTTGGTTTGAGAAGTGATTCATGTCTGCCTTGACGATGGTAAACCCAATGTAACCCCAATTTTTTGGAAAATATACTGTCGACTTAAAAAGAATATAATTTATATGAGAAATGTATAGACTTCAAAAATGAAATATTAAGACAAAATTGATTAAAATTAGATGTATAAATATTGTTTTGTTGGTTAAAATTTTCTAATTGTTAAGAGGTTGTTAATTGTTTACATGTTGATTACATGCCGTTTATACTATTGGTTTTACTACATGAAAGTGTACAAGTGCTTTTCTGAAAGCAGTTTTTCTATCGTTGGGTTTATTCATACGGTAAGGGTAGGATTTGTCTATATTTCACTTCTTATTTATCATGCTCCGGCGGGATTGAGTTTGTTGTTGTAAAGTGTATAAGTGCTTGATTTGATATGGGTTTTTTATAAGTATGTGAAAGTATGCTAAGTTCACAATGATCGGTCTTTAATTATTAGCATAAGGTCCATCAATGACTTTTACAATAAATTTTCTAGTGATAACTACTACATGTTTATTACTAGGGTAAAATGCAAAAATGGTCCTTAACGTTCCACGAAATAGCAAAAAAGGAACCGAGACAAAAAGTAACGCAAAAAAGACCCCAACGTTACGCAAATTTGCAAAATTGCCACCGAGAGGCCTTTTTGGCTAACTTCCGTTAGTTTTCCCGTTAGTCAAGGGTATAATCGCCATTTCACTCGCTTCCCGCCTTTGACTACCCCAACTTTATTTCAATGACCAAATTTGCAAAGTTATAAAACTTAATTTTGGAGGCAAACCACACGTGGCATCCGAAGTGATTAACCTTTCCCTCTTTTTTTGTGTAACTCGGTAACCCAAGCGATTGCATAGGACTATAAAGTTCATGTTTATCCCGCTTATTCAACCAAAACACACACAATCCCAACGATCAAAACAACCGACGATGGCAAACAGTGGAAAAGGGAAGAGTATCTACATTGGTACCGAGGAAGAGGAATGGGACAAAGTTTTAAGAAACTCTTATCTACTTGATTTAGTTCTTGAAGGGTATGGTGGTGAACCAATTGAGGAGCATGGTTCTTATAGGCAGATACCTCCTAAGTTGAGAAAACAGATTCTGACTTGGCTGAGGAAACATGGGTAGGGATCCTGTAAGAAGAAAACTTATAATGAGAAGGATGATAAATAACTATAGCAACATATTTAAGATGCGTCGACTTGGATTAGATGCATCTCTATTCATTTAGATGCATCCCAACTAGTTTCGAAAGTGATTTTAAAGTGAAAACGATGCATAGTAGTACTTGCAACAAATTTGACCCGCAGAAGACGAAAAATACATAGGATTTGCCTAACTTGCTAAAATGCATATAATATATTTATATACATCTAATTTTTAGCTAGAAAATATATTATGATGCATCTAAAAGATTAGAGATGCATCTAATTCAAATCGATGCATCTCTAATGTGCAGTTATAGTTATTTCTCATTTTTCTCATTTTAAGGTTTCTTCTTATTTGATCCTGAGTCGAGGAAACATAATGGCTACTACGGGATGCTTTTGGGTGATGAGGAGGAGAAGGAAGAGACTGTGGATACTGTTTTACCAAAGTTGATGATTTGGGAGAGAGGATTACCCGTCTTGAAGTTGCGTTTAAGTATCTAAAGGATATGAAGGACAAGAGAGAAAAATAATTGAAGAAAAAGAAGAAAAGGGTTGATGCGGAGGGCAGTGGTTCAAACTACTAAACAAGTGTTTGTTTAGATATGTGTTTAAAAATTTTAATGGTTGTGAACTCCTATGATCAATGAAACTTCTAACGTTTATGTTACTGATATGTTTATATTGATAAATGAAAGTTTTAATGTTTATGTTACTCATATGTTAGCTAGGTGATGTTTGTAGCTTATGCACATAAATGAAAATTTTAAGTCTAACAATCAAATCCACCCTACGATCGACCCTTTCTGTAATATTTTTGGACTTATTCTCCAAATCGTGTGCCTGCTGCAAGTCTTGAAGAATCTCTGTGTGGTGAGGGCCAAGCATTAGTTCAGTAAGCACATACGAGTTACAGACAACCTTTAGATCAATGTCAAATTGAGAGTTGTTCATTGTTAAGGAAACAATTGACTGTGAAGTGAGTGGTTTGTCTGTTTGGTAATTAATGGGTGAAAACACATGATTCCAATGCAACATTTGCAGTTTGACTTTTGAAAGTCTAAGTGCAATGGGTGCAAACATAATGTTCTTGCAGTATGATTTTTGATAAGTCTAAAATGCAATGGGTACAAACATAGAATACATCACAAACATAAACATTTTTGCAAGTTTGACTTTTGAAAGTCCAACTACAATGGGTTCAAGACATTGTTCTAAAGACAATAAAGTTAAACAAATATTACAAACATAGAATCCAACAAAAAATAACGTCAAACATATTGTTCAAAGATCAGTGGGTAACACATGAAGAAGTTGGAATTGCATGCTCATCATTTGACTTCTTCTTTTTAGTTGGCCTGTCAACCTGAGGTCTGTGATTGGGTGGTATTATGACTGTTATAGACTCAATTATTGGCCAGTATTTGCGGCCAGAACGCCCATTGATCTTGTATGAGTACATACGCGCCCATGTTTCTAGGCTGTAAGCAGCATGAACCCACTCTTCAGGAACACCAGCTCCTTTTCCATCCTCATTCATATAGTTTATTGTAGCCACAGCATGTTTACATGGTATTCCAGTCAGCTCCCACATCCTACAACCACAATCCTTCCTATCCATGTTAGCAACACAATGATCCTCGTTAGGCACAGATACTTTATATAACGAAGCTTCAATCCATTTAACAACGCAATCAGTAGCTTCTTTTTTGTTTGCATCAAACATGGCTTGCACAGTAGGAGTAAGTTGTCCAACACTCCTTTCTATTATTTGCTGAACTACCACAATCCTCTTCACCAAGTACTCCCTGATATATTCAAGACAAATGATGATGGATTTATCTCTGACATCATTAAGCTGGCTACTGAACACCTCACATACGTTGTTTAAGGGTAGTCCACATAGGGCTTTGCCTGTTAAACAAATCACACATTATGTATTAATATATGATCAATTATCAGTATGCTTTTGTCCAGTGCCACTTAATTAATTACCGAAAAAATGTGATCGGCTCCATTGTTCAGCTGGAATCTTCAGCAACCAATCATAAGCTGCAGCATTGTTATTCTTCAGATGATCCATCTCTTTGTTGAATTCAACAACAGTTGTGGCTCTTGCAGCTCTTCGCAGCCTTCCAAAGCATGTCCTTATAACACCTCCTTTTAAATGTGACTTCTCTTCCTCAATGAATTATGCTTAACACAAAACCTGTGTGCAGCATTGAAACAACACTAAGCAACCAGCTATATATCAATCTCTGTGAATAGGTAAAGGTTTGAATGGTGTTAAAAACTTTACATGTTTCTCATTGTGCATAAAATTCATGATTAATTATACAATAGAAATGTGCACCTTTTGCCTTATCAGAAATGAAAGTTGAACTTGCAGTTGGTTTCTTATTCCCAAAGATCCTCTCCTAGTAGTTCAAGAAACCAACCACAAGTTGCCTTATCTTACATTGCATCAAACTACATTCACGATGCTACTGGATAATTCCCATTGTTTGCATCGAATCCCAAGCTGCTGTTAGTAATTGACCTGGAAAAGGACCTGGACTGGAGAACTCCATACTAATCCTAAGAATTCTCTGTCATAAGCTTTGAAAACCTATGTTTCAGAGCTCCCAAACACACAATACACCCTTTTAAAAAGTTCTTTGTTGAATATATGGATTTACAGTTCTAGATTGTACATCAATCCTAGCAGTAGTGCCTGGATTTTCGATTACCAACTCTTGGGATACTCTCTAAGCAGTGCATAATGTTTCGTAAAGCAAGTATACTGATTGATGTTTCACAGTTCTTTATTGCATAGCAACATACATACTTAACTTACCGGAACAGTCTTTCAATTAGTCATGCATCGTCATCAAACACTTCAACCATTCAACCTCATCAATCATTGCTCGATCTAGTATCAAATTACCTCTGAATCACTCCGGCACTGCTGTTCTTCATGTTTCAATTATCAGCTCTACTACTTATCACATTTCTCATCCTGACACCTACAATTGGTCAAGTCACTAACAGTTAAAACAATACACCTTTTAATCAAATAAAAGAAAAAAAGAAAAAAAAAAAAAAATCACAAACAGGAGAAATTAAATAGGAAAGTTGCACATGTGTCTTAGTATACGTTCAAAGGCAACGGACGTCGATGTAATCTAACCGAACTATACGGATTAATACGTATTCTTCAAAATCCTTTTTTTNNNGATCTATACGTATCGTTCAAAGGCAGTAAATATGAAAATGCACTGGTAAAGATTTGGCGGCAACAATTAGGGTTGTATCTGAAGTTAAAGGGGTATATTAGTCATTTCATGCGATTATACCCTTGACTAACGGGAAAACTAACGGAAGTTAGCCAAAAAGGCCTCTCGGTGGCAATTTTGCAAATTTGCGTAACGTTGGGGTCTTTTTTGCGCTACTTTTTATCTCGGTCCCTTTTTTGCTATTTCGTGAAACGTTAAGGATTATTTTTGCATTTTACCCTTATTACTAACTTTTAATAAAACATGATAAATGTTTCAAACGTTAGATGTTTTATTTACTTTTTGTATTTTCACACGTGCATATAGTCATATACTATCATCCAAAATAAAAAAACAGAGAGTAATATAATTGTTGATAGTGAAAATTTGATATATTAGAAAACACCATAAATATATGGAATATGATAGTAACACTTGTTAAAAGCAAAGAGGAGCTCATTTAGGCATATGCTTCTTTCATTGTGTAACATCCAACGGTTAGGGGTTGTGATGTTATGGCCCGGAGTAACACTGTACTTACGTGCTACGTTGAAAAAATGAGTCGTGCGCCGACATTGGTGGGTCGAGGAAAATGAAAGGAATTATTATGTATTGTCGATATGTCGAGTATCATGTTGATGAAATGTTATACGTGCGAGTATTTCAATTTCAGAATAACTATTATATATACATTAAGAAAACCTTTTATACTATGTGATTTAAGTGACCAAGTTTATAAATCTTGTAAACTTAGTCGATTACAATAACAGACAAAAGATACCTACATAGAATTGTCGATATAACGTACATGACTACATATCAATAAGCTAGTAATACAAAAACTAGTGTATCGATCTTTTAAGTCTTAACTACCCTTCATCGGCCAGTGGCACTACTCTTTCCCGTCAGCGGAGAAGCAAACTCTGAACCAAACCCATCTCGTGAAGGCGACCCCAACGGAGTAAAAAACATAGGCGAATCACACGGAGACAATGACAACACTGTCTTTTTATCCTCAATTTCCATTTCAGCCTTTGCAGCTCTTTCAGCAGCTTTTTCTAACTCAAGACACTCTTGCAACGACACTTTTTCTATCGTTGTTGTTATATCGACTGAGTCAACGACTGATATAGACGTTGATCCAGCGTCCTCTCTATCATCTTCTTTTATTGTGCAAAGAATTCTTGATGGCCTATTTGCTTCTAAGAGCTTAAAAACGTCGATTGCTTCGTCGTTTGTGGATGGCCCGTTTGGGTTTTGGGTTGGAGCTGTTTCGGATGGTTCGACACGAGTCTTGGCTTTCAAGCAAAAGAATAATAGTAACTCTTTGGCTGTATAGTCGGATGTAGAAAGCGTTGGATCTAGCAAAAATATTCATGTGGCATCATAAGTTACCATATCATATCATACTCTAAAATTAAATAAAACTAGGAACATAACAAATTATCTAGAAATACAAAGTTTATTACAAATTATTAACTATCTTTACAAATTATTAACTATCTTTACAGTGTCATGAAATAAATAAGTATTAACGACATACTTTATATATAAATGTATTTTTCATGGCAAACATATTTTAGGTGTTTGGAGTATTTATTTCAATTCGTTTATCTGCTAAAGTGCTCTTTAATCAAGTGCTTATTACTCCAAAATAGATAAGTACTTTAACTCGAGACTTAAGAGCCTTTAGCTGCCTTAGAAGTTAAAAAGTTAAATAAGTAGTAAACAGTTTTATCGAAACACTTAAAACACACTCTAAACGGCTAGTTTCTGTACATATACACTTACCTTCTGATGTAGGAGGTCGGGACAGCTGAAGACGGCTAGAACGACGACGCCAGAGGACAAAGACGAGTTCGGTGATGAGAATTACCACCGAGACTACAAAGATTATGGTAAGAGCAGTGGCGAGCTTGCTTACGCTCATTTTGTTGAGTTTTTATAAATAATGGAACATGACAAAAATGAAAATCTTTTTGTAGGAGTTAAGGATTTTTGTGGAAACTGGCTACTTGTTAGTTACCGGCTGCTTTCATTGTCACCTTTTATTATTTTTGAATTATGTTGGCGGATGATAAAGGAGAAAACATCCATCATAGGAAATACAAAAAGATTATCAAATTTCTATATGTGTGCACATATGATTATAATGTTTAAAGTTACAAGTAAAACACTAATCATCACCTTTAATTAAAAATGAATCTTATAAACAACTGAGGTTATTGATATTGCTCACCAAAAGTAAATGTTTAGTTGACCAATTAAAAAAAAACTTTGAAGAAATAAGTTAAGAGATTGATCTCAACTCCTAACTAAAAGGAGAATGCAACATTACTTATTGTTTAAGGTTAAATATTTGAGAAACTGTCGGTCGACACTCAAAAAATATGCACAAGTTAATGTTTTATCTAAACCAATCAAAAAAATATCTTATAATTTAAGTTTGAAGAATGTAAGTTTTATGTTATACAAGTTAAATTATCGTTCCTAATGAAGATGTTTTTTAGGAGGATGTACATGTGGCTAGGGATTATCATCGGGTCAAATCTAGATTTGAACAAGTACCGAAACTGATACTCCATATAACAGATACGATGTAGCGAAACTCGAGTCAGACCATGTTAAACACGTATGCTTTTTAAACAATGCATGTTCTACACTAAATCCTAAATTGACTTAGAGATTATGGTTTTCTACTTTATATAACGTGCCTCGAAGGTTAATTTGGTTGATGTTATTGTCAGTTTCAATGCAAGTTACCACACCCCTAAAGTGTTAACTGTGAAAGTTATAAGCTCAAACGTACGGGGTAACCGGGTAACGCTGTGATTGTGTATGTAATTGTTTTTTTACATGTATATTGGATGTTTTAGTGGTCATAACTTTCAGATTTACAAGTGAGAGATCTCGGAGGAAGATCCTCTCAAGTTATTACACACAACTTAAGTCAAGTTGGACAATTACTAGCCATTGATCAAAATCCAGTGGCTAGTAATTTATACACAACTTTTGATTTGGACCATTGGATTTTGATCAATGGTTAGTGATTGTGCAACTTGACTCAAATTGTGTATACCAACTTGATAGGATCTTCTTCCGTGAGAGCTAAGATGTGTCAACATGTTTTGATAATTTGGTGTTAATAGTTTATTTTCCAAAAGTTCGGTTCCATTGTGGATGTGGCATGGCCGAACTACCAATCGGCTTTCTAAAAAGCAAAACCTTTATTAGATGCAAAAAAGCAAACCTAATATAACTGGTTTCTTAACAGTGAAGATTGTTTATGTGGTCGAGTTTTGGGACTTGTCGGTAACACCTAAGATCATGTAATAGAAGGTCGTAACCCAAACCGAGGACGCGTCCTCTCCTAGTACACGCCCCACTTGACGCGTCTCCTAAGCCAAAAATGGAGGACTCAGTCTTCCCATCGACCAAGTCTTGTGGTTTGCTTGGCGCAGAAAAACCATACCCTAACGTCCAAAAATATGACTGTTTGGTCAATTAATAATAAAACCATAATAATTTTTATAAAAAATTAAATAAACTTACCCTGTAAATATCCCACTACTTATTCATTTTTATACATACTTTCAAACACATTCTTTCTTATACACTCTGCATATCTCATCTAAAACAAATAGATTTCGATCAATTTTGTTAATACAAATATCGCCTAAAAACGTTATTTATATTTTAACGATCTTTGCTAAGTTTTGTTAATGACAAGGTACAAACTGTAGCTTGTAATAAAACATCACTTTAGTTTCTAAGTCTTATATAATTAGACGTTGCATTTCTATTTAAACATGAACTTGTTTTATATTGTTTAAATGAAAGCTTTAGAAATATACATTCATGAATATGTTTTGTGTTTAACTTAATATGAATCAATGAATGTAGTCTAGCTAAGTTGATGTGACTTAGGTCTTTTATTAAGTGTTGTCACATCAAGTATTGAAGTCCTATATGTGCTATGTGTTAGGATGAAGTCTAGCCTTCAATATTGATGTGACTTGACTTGATTAGAGTTGTCACATCAAGCATTCATGTGTGCCTTAAATACTTGCTTGCACACTTGGTATTTGTTCTTGATTAGCCTTTACTTGCTAAGCTATCCTAACATGTTCTAGCTTGTATTGTCACAACATGCTCTTAACTAACTTGTGTCCTTATGCTATTTAAGTGAACATTGTGTGTTTGACTTG
>LBNU01039044.1:3636-20908 GCA_014162995.1 Artemisia annua
TATGCTTGAATGGATCTTTAAAGGATAAGATGTAGGTTGTTGTTGTAGATTAGTTGTGTGAGTTGAAATGAAATCCAAGACTTGCAAAAAATTTCCTTACTCGCAATATAACCTTACTCGCAAGAATAGAAAACCTTACTCGCAAGATCTATATATATGTGATACTCGCAGAACCTTTCCCTCTTACTCGCAAGAAAAATGCTACTCGCAATAGTTGGGTGATACTCGCAAGATGTGGATGAAACTCGCAAGTTTTGGGTGATACTCGCAAGATTTGGGTGAAACTCGCAAGATTTGGGTGATACTCGCAAGTGATGAAGTTCCTTACTCGCAATACGATAAGGATCAAGGGCTTACTCGCCAAACTTTTCAGTGGTACTCGCAGAACAATGCAAACTCGCAAGAAGAAAAAAAACTTTTGATACTCGCAAGAATTAGAATTTTTTCTTACTCGCAAAACCCTCTGAGATACTGATACTCGCAAGTACCTTTCCTTACTCGCTAAAACTCTATATTTTTCCCAAACTCGCAAATACCTCAATTTTCAAACTCGCAAATACCCAAAAAATTTGTTACTGTCTAAAATTTTCAAACCAAAACGAGTAGAACTTTGAGTATTATTTATTCTAATGATTTTAAAACTTTAACTACACTAAAAATAAAACCACGAGTACCAAAAAAACCAAAACTAACAAGCCTATATTAGAACCAAAAGAGATAAAAAACAACCCAAACTAATCTAAAACAACCTCTAAAATCCCTAGGCGAATGATACCACTTGTTAAGTCACCATGTTATAGCATAAACAACCAATGATTCAAGAACTAGGATAGAGAAGAAGAAGATGGAATAATATGGAAGGAACTCTACTAATGATATGATAAATATGATAGTGTATTATGAGAACCAACAAGCCTTAAGGAAGGCTTACACATAGTATTTATAGGGGAGTCCAAGGGTCTCTTGATTCATCTCCATACTTTACACTACTAGCCCTTGGACTTCCACTTGTAGTAACATTACAACATAAACTTTCATAATAAAATGATTAAACATAAAACATAATAAGTTTAACTAGCAACCTATCATAAACTAATGACCGACACTTGAATAACGTGAAACGTGTTCCTAACAGACACCACCATTGCTCCTGAATCCTCCATTGTTGTTAAACCGTTGTCCAGAATTAGAGTTACCCATATTACCACCCGATCCAAATCTGCTACTGTTGCGATTCTGTATTTCAACGCGACCATCGTGAATGACAGCTTGATTCCTTGTATTTGAAGACTAAAGAAGATGATTGTTGGACTTGTTTGAGAATTTGCTGAAAGCCCGAGCAATGAGTGCAATTCCTTGGTTGAGACTGTTGAAGTCCTCATCATCATCGTCATCATAAGCAGTAAGTGGTGTAGAAAAGGTGTCATTGTTGTCATATGAGGCAAATTGATTTGCAAGAGGGTGCGTTGTGGAATCATAAGATGAATACGGAGATGGGTTGTTGAGATAAGCCTGTTCTGGATGATAAATATTGTGTTGTAATGGTGGAGCCGGAACATGTGATTGAGCAACAAGCGCCAAAGAGTTTGTAGGTGGGGGCTGTGAGTAGTTTCCTCTGAGAGCGCGATCATTGTCAACTTCATGTTAATGATGTTTCAGATAGTCATACAACAAACCATATGGTGTTTCATGAAGGTTTCTTACTTGTCGAACAAATGTCACATACTTCTGCCAATCAGGACCAAGACATCCTAAGAACTTCGTGTTGACATCAATCTTTGGTAAGATGATGTTGTGTATATCGAGGTCATTAATGATGTTAGTGAAGCGGTGATAGTATGACTCAAGTGATTCCATTGGCTCAATCATGAAATGTGTGTATTCCATGTAAAGTTTTGACTCCATGTCCTCCTGATTCAACTGAGTTCCTTCCATTAGGAGATGAACATGTTCCCACATTGCCTTAGCAGTTTTCTGAGCATCAACACTGCGAAAGATTGGATTAGGTATGCCTTGCAGAATGTAAATCATGGCATATTCATCAGCTTCTTTGTGAAGTACTTGTTCAGCAGTAAGTTGAGCATCAGTAAGGGGTCTGTATGATTCCGGTATGGGTGGATTAGCATTAGGATCACCAGGGACAAGGTTAGTCGGTGTTACAAATGGACCTTCATTGATAACTTGTCTCATGTATTTGCCATGTGGTTTCTTGAGTTCAAGAAATCTTAGGAATCGACTTGACCACTGAACATAATTACCGGGTGTGAGCATAGGTGGTGTGTCAAGTGAACCTGCTTCATGTCTTGATTGTTGAGTAGTGATGACTTCACACATTTGGTCAAACCAATGAGTTTGTTTCGACGGTTGAGTGATTTGTTGCATTGGAAATGGTGGAGGTTGAGGCAGTTGTTGATGTTGATGCATCATGACATGTTGTTGAGAGACCATTTGATTATATGGATATGATTGTTGAGGTTGTTGTTGTTGATATTGTTGTTGTTGTTGACGAAACAATTGTGTTTGATGATAGGGTTGCTGATGATGAAAGTTGTAGTACGGTGGTTGAGACATGATGAAAGACTTGTGTGTAAATGGATCTTGTAGAAGGTATAAGTGTGATGCCAATTCTCGAAAACTATCCCAAGTATGTTCTCAAAGCTTAAAATGTTGAATATCTCGAAAAGTAGTCAAAGTCCAAAAGATCTCGATAAAATGCCAAAGATCTCGAAAATGTCCAAAGTTCTCGAAAAAGTCAAATTTATCGAGAAATTTTTACAAAAGTTTCGAGATTTTTGATTTTAGTGTATTTGTCAAAGTTCTCGAAAGATTATGAAAATATTTCAAAAGTTTTTCAAAGATCTCGAAAATCAAAAGATTTCGAAAGTTAGAAAAGATCTCGAAAATTCAAATTTTTCGAAAAAGTTCACAAAATTTTCGAGATTATACAATAACGAAAATATCCAACGAGTTGAAGTGTATTCTTTCTTATACAAGAGAGAAAAGCACCGAGTAACCAACGAAAACACCTTAGGAGCAAAAACCAAAGATCTCGAAAGATTGGGGTTTAAGGATCTCGAAAACTTGCAAAAGTTGGCAGATTTTTGTTTTTGTTAAAAGCAAGCCAAAAACACATTTTTATTCCAAGATTCTTGTACAACTAACTTTAAAATGATGAAATCTTAAAGAAAGTTGCAAACTTGAAACACTTTTCAAAATTTTGAAAAATTTCGAAAACTGGTACAAGTTTAGAAACGTATGAATTTTTGCAAAAAACTTTGAGACTTTGTTGGTTGTTTGAGTTTGTAACACAAGTTTGTTGACAAAGATGTGATATAAACACGAAACAAACAAGAAAGTAGCAAACTTGAAGCAAAAATAATGAATAAAAACAAGAACTTTGGTTCGTTAGCAACAAAAACAAAAGTTACACCTTCTTCTAGCGATTGATACCACTTGTTAGGTCACCATAATGTAAACACAAGTATTGATTTGATAGAAATAAGATGAGAAATAGAGTTTGGTTGATTAGATCAAATATGAAGAATCAAAGTGCAAGAGTTTCCTTAAGTAAATGAAATAACCAACAAGAAATAGGTTTACATGAGTTTCCTATTTATAGGAGAGGAGCTAGGGCAACACTCCCTTTCTCCTACCTTATTCTAAACGATTGGGCTTGTGGCCCATTGGACGTGTCCATTGACTTACACGTTCCATACATAACATAAATAACATAGATAAGTTTTAGCAACCTATTACAATGACTGAAATAACCGAGACTTGATTAAACGTTGATAAACTTAGGTTCTAACAGCCCCTGGGAAGATCCCTCCGGTTCTGGTGGATCATGGGAACATATACCTAACCTTACCATCCTTATAACTCCATGCATTAAATTAAAGTGGTCGGTCTTTTGGTATCTTTCCACAATCGCCATATAACCAAATTATTGAAACTTCTCTGAAAGTGTTTATGATAAAGAAACACATTTTGTTAACACTTTGAGAGTTTTATCATTTTTCAAATGCTCCCCCTCAAAATGTGCTTATAGGTAGAAAGAAATTTGCACATGTCGGGGTGAGTTGCACTTATTTGAATTGATCGGCTCTTAATAGACATATACCCGAGGGACACGTTTACGTTGCTTAGTTAAAGGAATCCATTATCAGCTTTTAGGTGATAACTAGTCCTAATAACTAACTTGAAGTTGTTAACATTCCTTAAAAAGGAAGTTAGACCCGTCAAAGTACATATCTAAGAAGAGTTTCTCGAAACGGTACATTCTACTTGGACCAGTCCTCTTCGAGACACGTTTACATCACTGGTTAGACCAGCTTGAAATTATTACCCGGCCAGGACTAGTCTTTTCGATTCACTACTTTACATGTTTCGTCAATTCATGAGTCAAATTCTGAGTCATAAGCAATTCACGGTTTCTACTTATTATTGTAAAAACACGCGAAAGACTCTTAGCCACTTGCTCCCCCTCAATATGTGCACATTGATTGAATCAATTTGAAAGTTTTTAAAACTTTGGCACATATGGGTGAGCTTATATTCGAGATCGTTTATTCATCATTTTAAATCACTAGCTCCCCCTCAATATGTGCTTTGTTTATAATCCAAAATCTTTAAAATTTTAGCACATATGGGAGCGATCTTTTGAGTCCAAAAACATCTTTATAACTTCAAAAACATCACATTTGTTGACATAAATAATTCGTAAAAACATTATTTATATTTTTCGATATCTCTACGTTTTGACGATCACAAAATGTAAAATCATTAAACGTAAGATTACTACGTAAACAAGTATTAAGCTAGTTTATATCATTATATCCAACTTAATCACTTAAGGTATGAATAAACAAGTGCTTAATACATCTCATGATCAAAGGGGTATTTAATTAATTAATACAAAGTTTATTTAATTATATAAACATATTATATATTTTTGAAAAACAATTTTGGTAATAAAGAAAAATGGTTTAATCATACTAAATATATGAATTCAAATTTTTAACCAAAATCAGTTAGTTTTTTACCAAATAAACTTTCCCCACTAAAGACAAAAGAATCTGGCCGTTACAGCTGAGCGACCCCCTTAATTATAAGGGGCGGCCCCCTTAATTTTAAGGGGGCCGGCCACAATTAAGGGAACCGGCCACGCTCCTGTGTCAGATTTTGTCAGAATTTTTCCCTATAAATACCACCTTAAATCTGGTATTTTTCCTCACCTCTTGCACGAAAATTTTCAGATCTAAATCTCTCTAAACATCTTCCAAAACCCTTTGATCATTAGATTACTAATCCTTGTTTCAAGTGATTCAATCCCTCATCATCCACCATCATCCAAAGTGCAAGAGAAGAATACTCCTTCAACCTCAAGTTTAAGAAGTATTGTATATTGATTGTGTATATTGTGTATAGCTCTTGTGTAGTTGTGTTGTGAACATTATAAGTAGTTCTAGGAGTGTTAGTTGTGAATAGAAGTAGGGTAGTGGTGAAGATTAAGTAGTGAAGTAGTGAAGTAGTGAAGAAGTTGTGTTGTGAAGAAGTAGTGACGAAGTTGTGGTGTGCTCAAGTTGTGAAGAAGTCGTGGTGTGTTGTGAGATTGGTTCTAGCTACTATTAGGACCCGACATTTAGCTTTGTGTCGTTAAGCCGGTGTAAGCAAAAGTTGTGTAAGGTTTTCTCCGCCATAAGGGAGCTTGTTGACATAGTGAAGAAAACTCCCGAGTTAGGTGCTCGGGGAGTGGAGTAGGACGAAGAGGAGATTCGTAGCCGAACCACTATAAATCCTTTGTCTCACGGTGCCATTTTTCCAACTCTATCTCTTTACTTATTTACTTACTTTCATATTTGTCATATCATATACTTGTTGATATTGTATTTTATAATTGTGCAAGTCTCTTGGTGATATATATAAAGTTCGAATTGGTGTTTTCATAAACAAAGTTTTTGTAAATTAAAAAGACGTAAAACTATTCAACCCCCCCTTCTAGTTTTCCACAATTGGTATCAAGAGCCACGTCAAACAAGATTTTTAAAATATATTGTATTTTAAAACTTGAAATCGATCTATGGAAATGGAAAAATATTTAGAAGGGAAAATTGTTTTTAGACCACCATTTCTTGAAAATGAAAATTTTCTTACATGGAAAAATCAATTCGAAAGTTATGTAAAATCAATAGACTATGATCTTTGGCATGTCATTTCAATTGGTGATATTAAATCGATAAATACTACTTTTGAAAAACAAAATAACTTGGCTAAATTTATTATATACAAAGCTATTTCAAATGTTGAATATGAAAGAATATTTTTTTGTCAAACGGCAAATGACATGTGGAAAAGTCTTTCAAAATATCACCAAGAAGAATGTCAAGCCAAAGAAAAACTTTCAAATGACTTAGTAGCAAAAGAGAGTATAGTAGACAAATATTTAGTTGAAGTAAGTACAAGTGCTACGAGTTCAAATGTTTTATATGTAGGTAATGACGCCGAAAACAACATGAGCAAGGATGAACAAGAAGACTATGAAGAGATGTCAACCAAGAAGGAACTAAGTGACGATGAAGATGATGATTCTAGTTCCGAAAGTGAAGACGAAGAATATGCAAAGGCCGTCAAAGAATTTAAAAGACTCATTAAAAAGCGACAAAGAACACAAGATAAAAGGAAAACAACACGAAGAAAAAGAGTTGACGATGAAGACAAGAAGAACAAAGGGGAATGCTTAGTCGCTCAAGCATCTAATGAAATTTGTCTAGGAATAAATTTGGAGCCCGACGAATGGGTAAAGGATAGCGGGTGCTCAAGACACATGACGGGGAATCGCAAGCTATTCTCTACGTACAAAGCCTACAATGGAGGTAATGTTATTTTTGGTAGTGATCGTCGTGGAAAAATCATAGGCAAAGGTACGATCTCTCAAGACTCCCTAACTATTGAAAATGTTGAGCATGTAGATAATTTAACATACAACTTGCTTAGTGTAGGACAAATATGTGACAATAAGTGTAGGGTTACCTTTACCGATAAAAATAGTGTAATTATTAAGGATGATAAAGTCATAGGTAGAGGAATTAGGAAAGGCGGCGTATATGTCATGAAACTAGGAGATAAATTGGAAGATAGGATATGCCTAGCGACCCTAGATGAAAACTCCACTTTGTGGCATAGGAGATTAGGTCATGCAAACATGCAACAAATCCAATCATTGGTATCTAAGGAACTAGTTAGAAACTTGCCTAGCCTTAAGTATAATCAACACTTTTGCGATGCATGTAAAATAGGAAAACAAGCACACGCTAGTCATAAAGCTAAGAATATAGTATCCACCACTAGATGCTTAGAACTACTTCATATGGACCTCTTCGGTCCATCCGCGGTGCGGAGCTACGGTGGCAATCGCTACACGTTAGTTATAGTAGATGACTATTCACGATACACGTGGACTAGATTTCTAAGCGATAAGACCGAAGCCTTTGAAAAATTTGAGACCTTTAGTAAAATGATACAAAATAAGCTAGGTTGCACTATAGTTTCAATTAGGACGGACCATGGTAGGGAATTTGATAACGAAGTACAATTCGGAAAATATTGTGACTTAAATGGAATATCTCACAACTTTTCCGCCCCACGAACACCTCAATCAAATGGAGTAGTAGAAAGGAAAAATAGGACCTTACAAGAAATGAGTAGAACTATGTTAAATGAGCAATCTATCCCACAAAAATTTTGGTGCCATGCCGTAGATACTTCAACATATATACTTAATAGGGTGTCCATTAGAAGAATACTAGGAAAAACTCCTTATGAGTTACTAAGAGGTAGAAAACCAAACATAGGCTACTTTAAGGTATTCGGAAGTAAATGCTTCATTCTCAACACTAAGGATTATCTCACTAAGTTCGACCCTAAGTCAAATGAAGGAATTTTTCTAGGATACTCACAAAATAGTAAAGCATATATAGTCTTAAATAAAGATACTATGAAAGTAGAAGAATCATTAAACGTAACCTTCGACGAAACTCCTCCACCACCTAGGACATTACCTTTAGAAGATGATGATGTTATAGAGGAAGATGCTATTGTGGTTAGTAAGACAAAGCCCATAGGAAATGATATTGAGGAAGAAAATTTAGAAGAAAACGAAGTTGTAAATATTAAGGAATCTAGGTCACACCCATTAGACAACATAATAGGTCACCTAAACCAACGAACACTTAGATCACAAGCACAAGACAAAAATAACTTCTTTTGTTTTGTGTCAACAATAGAGCCTAAGAATATAAATGAAGCCTTAAAGGATGAAAGTTGGATTATGGCTATGCAAGAAGAATTAAATCAATTCAAAACAAATGATGTTTGGGAATTAGTACCGAATCCTAAGAATGTGACTATAATAGGAACTAAGTGGGTATTTAGGAATAAACTAGATGAAAATGGAATAGTTACTAGGAACAAAGCTAGGTTAGTTGCCCAAGGTTATAATCAACAAGAAGGAATTGATTATGACGAAACCTATGCCCCCGTAGCTAGATTAGAATCCATTAGAATCCTTTTAGCTTATGCATGCGCCCTAGACTTTAGGTTATACCAAATGGATGTGAAGAGTGCATTCCTTAACGGTTTTATCAATGAGGAGGTATATGTGGCACAACCTCCAGGATTCATTGACTTCGCAAATCCTGATTATGTTTATAAACTAAAGAAAGCTTTGTATGGTCTTAAGCAAGCTCCAAAGGCTTGGTATGATAGACTAAAGGCATTCTTGGTTAAACATAATTATTCCATGGGAATGGTAGACAACACTCTCTTCACTAAAAGAAGTGACCCTCATATTATCATTGTTCAAATATATNTCGGAAACGTTACTATTCCATGACACTATCACTCACGAGAAATAACTATTCATGATCACTATTACCTCATCACTCATCTTCATCGTAACGGGGTTTACGAGGTATCCAAATTCGCGTAACCGGCTAGGTTAGCTGCGATCATACATCTTTGTAAGGCATTTCGATACGGACTAGAAATAGTCTGCATATAATCCCGAAGGCATTTTGCATACTTCACTCGTAAGTTTCACAAATTAACATATTACGATTATTTGGACGAATTAGCGTATATTGATTTCACATACGTAACGCGCGGCTCCAACATGAGATTTACACGTCCGACTTCTCATTTATCCGACTGTTTTAAGTTCATTTTAATGTTCCCGAGATTTCAAAGTTCATTTACCCGGTATTTGGGGAATTGTATTTTTTATTGCTAACTTACGTCAACTCGACGGTTTTGGCTAGTAACTAACATAATTATTAGTTTTAACACCGGCACTTGTCGCCGAACTTATTTTTATCATTTTTTATTGACTTCATGATATTCCCGGACTACATTGTTAAAATCTATTTAATAACAATCCCGGTACCCGATTTACATAACACTTTACGTACCTAACTTAAGGCTACAAATCTAGGGCACAATCTTCTATTAAATCCCCAACAAACTCCAACCCCAACAACCCCCCTCCTACCCCGTCCCCATCAGCCCCCCCTTCTAGACTCTTACACAAGCATAATTCAACCAACATTTCTTAAATTGCAAGGATCTTGCCAAGATCCATTCTACCAATCCACTTACTTCCAATTACACCTGGTTCAAGGTGATAAAACAAGGCAAATCCTCTCTCCTTTCTCCCTTTTAGGGGAGCGGCAGACTCAAATCCAGAAGAAGAACATCAAGTTTTTAAAGATCAATCCATTTCCAAGTCCCATTTGCTTCCTTGTTAAGATTTTTGCCAGGTTAAAACTCAAGCTTTTCATCCACTCTTCACCATCCAATCCTCATCAATCTTCAAGTAGGCTTCAAGTCTCTTTTTTGATCATTCCATACTTTCTTTTTCTTGTTTATCATATATTCACGATTCATTGAATTATGTTAGTTATACCCACCTCTCACCTCACCCCCCACTCTCCACCAACCAACTACTATAACACCTCTTTTCCAAGTCCACGCCTAGAATACTTTACCTAGGTGAATCCTTGTTGTTTGTGTTGGATGGATTGTTCTAGCGGAACCCTTTTGACATCATAGGGAAGTATAAGGTTGGTAGGGGAAGGTTTGGTTGTGGTTTTGAATGCTTTGTCAAGTTAGAACTTAAGAAACATGTTTTCGTCCATTCACATGCTCTGTCCAAATTTGAAAAAACTGGGCTCCCTCAGTAACTTTGGGTAATTTTTGGCAAATATTTTAGAAAACTACATTTGAGACGAAACCAGTGGCGAAAACGGGTAAAACGGACTTTATAACGAGGAGATACGATTTTTACAAGTTTAACGACTAAAACTATTTCGAAAAAGCTGCTTGCCTGTTGAACTTTTCGACGGTCATTTGAGGTGTTTGGCGAAACCTTTGGATGACCCGAGCTCCTTAAAAATGTGTTTAGTATCCTCTTTACCTTTTCGGGATATAAAGAACTTAGAAACGCCTTTAACGAATACGTTATTCACTTTTCAAACTAGATATATACAATTGTTTGCGCTTTGGCTTTTAATAAACATAGTAGTACTAGGTATATTTGTTCCAAATACAACGATTGAAGGTGGCGTTTCTTAACGTTGAGTTCCGTACCATCACTTAGTTCACTAACACATCCATGTAATGACTTCAAATGTTTTCTAACGTCAACACCGAACACTTATACCTTATATTATTATATAAGTCTACATGATTAGTTTCATACTAATTTGGACGTATATTTACCAAGGTTGGAAAACATCGAATTTCAACGAATAATTATATTTTCAGGATGTAGGAGTGCGTATAGATAACATGTGCCATGAACATCATTGTTTCATTCATGATCTCAAGTAGTTTATGATTCATTATAAGGTAGCGGCTAGTGTTCGTTACCTTGTTGGTTCCAAGTATTCCACGTTTTAGTATTACCGAATTCATAAGCCACCATCACTCCAGTGAGTTCTAGCCCCACTTTTTACTTGTTTAAATTACTTTACAATCTCTCTTGGTGGGAGTTACTGCCTCAATTACAAGTTTTCAATTTATGATTTTCCACTTAAATTTTCCACGAGGAGGAAGATTTTATTGCAACCATTTCCATGAGCAAAGTATTGACTTCAATACATGATTTAAGTTGTTTCCTTGCCTTGTGAAAGTCCCTCATCATGGACGTTATTAATGCTAAGCAGAGGAAGTGAGGTGGGATAGTCTATTGAGGGGTGACGCCTCCATCACGTGTTGGTTTTGACCAACAGTCAAGCGGATGCATTTATTTCTTTTTATATTGAGGGTCTGGCAAAGACACTCTTACGGGCACCAGGAGTAATTCAGTCATAGATCGGGGTCCATGGGGCTTAAAGGCTTTTGCTATACACTATTTTTACGTGACTTATGTCATTGCCTTTTTATAACTTGTGGCCTATCCGTATAACATTTACTTGCTGATTACCGTAAAAGTTCCGTTATATAATTCAAATCCTGTTGGCGGTGGGTTGTGACACACACAGGTTGCAACCTTGTTATGGCCAAGACTTGGGAACCCGGGGGATTTACAATGCCTTCGCTGGGAAATCCTCATTTTTTAGGATCATTTTACATTAAACTCTTTAAACTTCACCAACTTGGTTGACACTTTAGTCATGTATTTTCACGGTTTTTTATGCCAATGGCACGACTACAGGATGGATTTGGCCAGGGATGCATGGTCATGAAGACCTTGAATATTCTACAGGGTGACCGGTTTAAATTACTTTTTAAAAGGCTACTTTTCCGCCATACTTCTAACAATGTAAATTAACGACAAATTTGTTAAACTATTTTATTCTAATGGAATGGAGATGAAACCGCTTCTTTGCTTGTGTTGGTGGGTACAATTGGTCGCACCCCAAAAACATTACTTTCGCTGCAAAACATTTTTTGGGGCGGGTGTGAACTAAAGTCTATGCCACAAAGTGAAGTTCAATCTAATGTCGCAGACAAAGGTTTGTCTTTAGATGGATTGATCTAACTCATACATCATACATGTCTTTAAGACACCTTTAGCTTATTGTGATTATACCGTCTTAAGTATTTTACTTCCGTTTTCACTAAAAAGAACGTTATACTTGTTTACGGCAAAGTTGACTAATGCTTAGGAAGATTAATCCTAATGTTATCTACATGAGACCAACATCATCTATGGTCAAGAGAGTTCATGAGAGGATCGTACCTTTTCCATGATTTTGCTTTTAGCCTTGCTACCAAATGTCACATTACCTCCATCACATTTTTTGAATATGTTGGAGAGGGAGGCTCTTGTTTCCCCGTCATGTGCCTTGAACACCACTATCTTTGATCCTTCATCCGGTTCAAGATACTTTTGGAGGCACTATTTTATGAAACACTCAAAACATTTTCGGTCCCCACTTCTCATGGCGGTCCATTTTGGTTCACATGCCGTTACTTGTCCAATTAAGGGAATAGGAGCATAGGGTTCCAATGACATATTAATTTGGGAATTTGGTAATGTAGGGTGTTGTGGTTCAACATGTTGATAGGTTTCGGTTGGTGGGTTGTAGCTTGCTCTTTGGAAATGGGTTTGGTAAAAGTGTTTTAGGTTTGCGTTGATTATCTTTAGTTCTATTTTCATCTTTACCCAAGTCCTATCTCCCATTTAACAGCAGGTTTAGTTCACTTTTACGTGTTACTGTTGACAAATTTTTGACGCCGATCGATGTTGGAAGCAAAACTTCTTGCCAGCCAAGGTCTGGCGGAACCCTGTGCACACAACTGCGAACACTAATGAGGTTCCCGCGCGTTCCGCGGCTTGCTGAAGGGGCGTTTTAGTTGTTTGTGATTCACATTTGATTTTTCTGATCTTAGATGTTTCTTCTTTTGTAAATCCTAGTCCCGTTTTATCAAATGTGATTTCTTGAATTCTCATTATCTCATCCGCACATGAATGCTTCTATCAAATTTTTTAAACTTTGGTGGTTTGTTTGATTAATCTTCTTGGTTAACTTTAGGTTTCAATTTCTTAGTTTGAATTCCTCACAAGATTTACATGATGTGTTAACATCTTCCGTTTCTATCTCTTAGCTTTTTCTTTATTTCATCACTTCTTTTCTAAATCCTTTTTGTTTCAAAATTGTTTTGTTTATAATTTTAAGCTAAGTTCACAAAAGTTTGTTATCATTGGTTTTGTAAGGTGTCATCATCTAAGAGGGAATAAGATGACTCGGAATTCCTCATTTGAGTTGGTGAGCATGGGAGTGGCAATGTCATCATTCTTTGCACTCATCATCATCCTCTTCGTAGTCATACCAAGCACCGCCTTCACAAATGCTGTTGTGACTTACCTTTTGGCCGGTTAGGACATTTCCTATGAGATGACTTGTTTCACCAACCTAAAGCACTTTCTTTCAACTTTCCGTTTCTTGTCATCACGTTCTTTTGAAAGGTTTTCTTTTCTTCTATTAGGTTCGGCCTTACAAACTTTCCACGTCCGAAAGAATTTCTTGAAACTCTTACGCCATGCCATATTCCTCATCATCACATATCGATGCTAGACATCATCATATCCTTGATTGGATCTCTGCTTTCATGCGATGGGACTTTACTTTCTCTTTGTGGGGCCTTTTTACTATTTCGGAATCTTTTTCCATATATATTCTCGTGGACCTTTGAGATTTCCAATTAGTTCATCAAGTGACATGCTGTGAGAGATCCTTGATTCTTCAAATTGCGTCACTTTAGCTCTCCACTTTGGATGTAATGCCCTAGGAATTTACTGAAAATTCTTACTACAAAAAGATTCGTCAAGTGCTTTGAGTGAAGTAATATTAGTATTAAATCTTAGAAATGCAACCATCGATAGTTTCATTTATCCGGAATAACAAATTGTTCATATTGTTGAATTAAAAAGGATATTTTTGTTTCCTTAACTTGTGAGTTTCCTTCCCCTGTTGTGTGACTATCAAGGTTGCCAATTTCTTTGGCGGGTTTGCCACATAAAAACATCCTTTCATTACTCTTCTTTGGTAAAGCCATTATTAAGCATCATTTTAGCTTCATTATTTTTACAAATTAGTTTCTTTTCTCTTCATCTTTAGGGTTTGAAAACTTCATTATTCCCCATTAATAATGATACCACATATATCTTTAGATTTCACGGTAGTTCAAATCGGTTTTTCCAATAAATAACACCATTTGGCCTCAAAAGTGGTGGTCTTCTGCCTAGTTGCCTTCTTTGTAATTTTCAAAATCCATGGATCGTTTCAAGTTTTTAAAAACAATATATTTTAAAAAGCTTGGGAGTACGATTACGAGCTCTTGATGCAATTGTGGCAACTAGGAAGGGGGGTTTGAATAGTTACCTCATTATTTATCGTTAATTTTCTTGTTAACATCTTATCTGAACTTTCGTGTAACACAAGATTTAGATTTGACGTTCATATCAAAGACAATATGCAATGGTAATATGCAAAGTAAAGGGAAGGAACAATCAAAACCACAACCGATAGTTTATGTTGGTTCGGCTACAAGGACCTCATTTGTCTTGCCCTCGTCCACGCCCGAGTATCCAACTCGGGAGGAGCTTTCAAGCACTATCAACCAGCTCCTATTATCCGGCGGAAAACACCAACCACACTCTACCCCGTCGCTTACTATTTTACCGACACAAGCTAAATGTCGGGGTTCTTTACCAAGGGTACACCACTCCCGTTTTAGTTCTTTCAGCAAGGGTAACAACAACTCCCTTTTCACACTTTGTATTTTTTTACGGCCACAAAATACTAACCGATCCACTTATACACACAAAATGAATGAAAAGGTATAGACTTTGAAGAAATCTACACCAATGGTTATTATCAACTTGGCACTTCTTGTTGAAAGCTTGAACCAAAATGAGTTGTGAACTTTCTTTGCTACAATGGAGAAACTTCACAACAATGAATGTTAATGTTAGATGAGGGATAATATGATGTTTGAAAAAATGATAAGACAGTGAATGACAAAAATAAAAGCTAGCAAGTGTTCTTGGTATTTATTAGGCAAAAGACATTTGGCCTGGGGCGGAACCCGCGGAACCCTCCCAGGGGGTTCCGCCCGTGTATTGCGAGGTGCCCGCCAGGTACTGACCAGATCAAATGCTCTTACCTTAACTTCCAAACCAATGTTCAAGTCCATCAACCTTAACTCCTTCCACATGCATGGCTTGTAGATAGGGTAAACGAGAAGGTCACACACAACAAGATCACAATCAATTTTGCTAAGTACTAAACCTAATTGATGAGATGTGACAAAGATTAACCTTTCCTGTACAAGTCTTATATTAGTAGACTATGCACACATTATACCTACATATTAAGGCTTGTAAGACTCATTACTTCCTTACAAATGTAATGTCCATCAAGACTCAAGTGTTTGACTTATTTCCATAACTTTGGTTAGTAAAACCACAAATGTTTTAATACCCATGACTGTGCACAATTATGTTTTAGATAAATATGAACAATGTTTGTGTTGTATATATATTTAAAATATGAAAGTAAAATGTAGCCAAAACAAGGTTATGCAAGACTTGAAACTAAAATTCGTATTTACCAAACTAAAGTTTAATACTTTGTCGCTGAACAAACTTAGCAAAGATCGTAACAATAATAAATAACGTTTTTAAGCGGATTTTGTATTAACATTTTGGAAGAAATCATAGAGTCAGAGCACAAGATTGCTAAACTTGAAGATTTGTTGGTTAAAAAGGGTCAATCAGCTCAAATGATTCACATGATTTCTAATCAGACCGATCCGTTTTACCACACAAAACACAAAATGGCTCTAGTAACAAAACACCTTGTAATCTCAAGAAAGCTCAGCAAGAACAGAATGTGATTTATAATGCTAATGTGATATATGAGAAACATGATCCTCCTTATGTGCGTGATTAGGATGACACAATAGCTCATGCGGAGGAGAGTCAACATAAAATGAAACAAAAGAATCCGAATTTAAAACCAATTGATTACGAGAAATGGAACAAAATCAATGGAATCACTTTTGTCCCTCAAAAACAAACTCAAACTGTTTCCAAAAAATTCACTTTCAAGCAAATGCTTTCAAAACCTGCAGCTGTTTCTAAATCTCTTTCAAATATTGAACAGATGTCTTCAAACAACACTTTTAACACAAGTGATGCAAGGGGATATCTTGATGATCTCAAAACCAGAGTTGGAACACTTCAGAGGACTTTAGAATCTAAAACAAAAGCAAATGAGAAAAATTGGAACTCAACAGTCCATTTACAAGTGAAAAAGATTCTTGAAAGTGATATTGCTCCACAACTCACTGCTGTGAATGCAAGAGTGATTCATTTTGAACAAGCATTTTTGAAAGAAACAGCTGACTTTGTTACGGATCACAAATCCCTAGTAAAGAAGGCAAATGAATCTTTTGAGAAAATAGATGTTTTGGAAAAATTAAATGACTCTCTCTTCGAAGCTGTGATGTCTACTGATATTATGTCTCTCATATTGCAATTAAAGATGACGAACGACTTCGAGCTGAGACCTCCAAAATTGTTTCAAAATATGAAAATGCTCTTATCAAACTTGAAAAAGAAAATGTCTCGTTTTTTAAACAACTTGATCGAAAAAAGGAAGAATGCAAGTATGACAAATTGTCGTATGAGCGTGATTTCAAGAAGTTGCAAGAGCAAAATGATCTTTTGATGGCTCAGTTAGAATGTCAAAAAGGAAAGGAAATGGACACTAAGTTTGCAAAACCATCGACTTCGGACAAAGAACATATTCCAAAAGCGGTTGTTCAACCAAAAATGTCAATTTCTCAATTTGTTCCGAAAGTTGATGAGAAAAAGGATTTGTCGAGAAAAAGGATTTGTCAAAACCAGTCACTCCATCGCCCTTATCCAAATGTAATGAAAATGAAAAATGTGCAGATATTGGAAAAGCTGTTGTCAATAAACCAAAAGTGTTAGCACCTGGTCTTTTTAGGATTAGTCCCACTACTGCGTGTGCCTCTACATCTAGGACAAGCGAAAAATGTGTAAAGGATAATTCTAAAGAGTCTAAGGATACTAAATGCGACAACAAAATAAATTCTAATGAGTGTACCTTACCTTCTACAGGATTAGCAAGTACATCTAGGAGCAGCAGACTAACGCCTAGAAGCAATACAAGGAACAATAGAGTCTCGCCTGTCTCTAAGAGTAGTTGCAAGAATAAAATGGAAGAAGTAGAAGAACACC
>LBNU01039044.1:31402-48361 GCA_014162995.1 Artemisia annua
TATGGGTGGCTAGGTCAAGATGTTAGCCACACCGGTTTGCATCCACTCACCAAACTAAGTTATCTTAAAGGGAGAAGATAAAGGCCTACAATGCTAATAAATAAGAAAACTGGGAAAAAAGATCAGAATACTCTTTATTCACTTAGTTTAAAAGAGATATTGTGTTAGATAAGGTCTGAAACTAATAAGAGGAAATCACAGGAACCAGAATCCCCAATTCTTTTGAAAAATTAGGGTTTCCAAACCCTAAATCACCAGATCTGGAACACAATCAACTCAATCACTATTACCCAACACAGATTGTTGGAATCAACCTTAATAACCACAGATCTACATCAATTGCAAAAAACCCCCAATACTATGAAACCCTAAAACCAATATCAGCCAATCGAATCGAGCCAGAATCTCTTATACCATGGAGAAATATATAACACTTATCCACTGAATCTAACAACCACCCCTGATTTTAATTTATTCAGGTTCAGTAACAATCAAAGAAAACATTGAAAATAAGATTAGCATCACTAAAGGGTGTGAACTATCAATACAAGCTTAAACAGAAACCTATAGACCAGATCAAAAGGATTAATCAATCAAACGATTACAAGAACACTCAGCTGATTGATTAAGAATATTGAGAAACATTATGAGAGAAATGAAGTTGTTCTTTGAACCTTATAGCTTTTTGATTTTCCTTATATAGGGCAGCAAATCTAGCAAGTGCCAAGCTTCAAGGCCATACAAATACAAAGATAGTACAAAGACAAAACAAACTAAAAGTTAGTGTTAATAAGTTTCTGCATATAGCAGAAAACCAAAAACAAATTCCCTGAAACATTTATTAGAAAAGTTTGAATACTTTTTCAACTGAACCTTTGTTTGTAAGGTCTGCAAACTCCATTAACTACTAGTTTTTATTCACGGCATTCTTGAATGACTTTATGACTTGACATTCTCTTCGAAAATTTCAGAATGTTGTTCCCTTCTTATCAGCGTCCTTATATACGTGTCCATATGATCCATCAATCTGCTCATGGCTCTTTTGGCTGAAGTTTTCAGGGATTACCTTTGGGATGCATTATTTGAAAGCAGAATTGTTGCGAAGAAGAGTAAAACCTGTAGGTAATATGTTATATATGTATTAGAGAAAATAAAAACATAACAATGGAAACATAAAAGTGTAATGATACCGTAAATCTTTTGGGATGGTGGAGACAAAAAAAAAAAAAAAACACACCAAAAGAAGGAAAATGCTTCACATTTTTCTTTAAGCAGATATCGTCCTCTCCACGGTGCTTGAGAATCATGAAGTTATCTCCTAGGATACAACAACAACGGATCAACCCCGTTTTAGCACAAACCGGTTATCAAGGCGAACAAAAAAAAAGTGTCTTCCCTCTATTCAAAATGGATACACACAAGCTCAAGATTAATGGTGAACAAAAGGAGGAGGAGGTGAGCTTATGTATTCTTGGTGTATTCAAATGAGAGGAGAGCTCTCAACTTATAAGGAATAGGGATACGGGAGGAAAAAAAATCGTCACAATAATTTCACTAATGCCTCATGAATCAAAATAAACCATAAACTAATTTTGATTTCAATTCACATTATTTTACATAATGACACTATCATTGTCATTTCAAAACATTTGACCAAATTTTCCAACAACAAAACCAAATAAACAGTCAGGACATTCGGTTTGTTGAAGCCATTGGTGTGTTATTATAAAGAAACGCAGAAATTAATGATTAAATGAGTGTGTGAGCATAAATCCAGCGTTTTGGCGTTTATATAAATGAAATGTTTTCCTCCAAGCCATGCCATTATCAAAATATTTCTTTTCTAGTTCATGGAAGATTAATTTGTTCTGCGTTGGCCCATGGGACGGACCACATGTATGCCCAGGGCGGACCTATGTATAGGTTCGGCGGTGGCGCCGCCCCCCATGGTTAGCCCAAAAAAGGTTGCGATGTTTAGTGTTATTTTTTTTTTTAGGTTTTGACCTTTTTGTGAAAGGTGACACCCCACTAAAATCAATTGCCCCCCACAAACATACTAAAACATAACATTCAACACATTTAAACTTTATAAATCCAATCGCTAAGCAATAAATACTTGCATTTATCATTATAAATCTCAATTTTCATCTACATGAATTCGTCAAAAAAAATTTGGGCCCCCCATCGGATTTTTCTGGGTCCGCCACCTGTGTGTATGCCAAGTGTGTCATAGGCTACACCCGATTTTAGATCACGAAGTGAAAAAAAATACAAAACTGCCGTTTTTGTGTTATGTGCAACCCCCAATTTTTTATTTATTTTTATTTTTATTTATTATTTATTTTTGGCTACTTTCGTTTCTTACAGTGTAACTTTAGTTAGCTCAATATTTCTTTTGTTGCAACACCCTTTAACACTCATCTGGTTTGGCTTTATTGTTAAACTCTAGTATACTTGCTGTTTAGGATGATTTTATTAAATTATGCTCTTTTTTCCCTTTTGACTGCACGGGTGAAGAGTAACACAGTGGTGGTCTCATTTGCTTTGCAAACATATGCATCGATAACTACAAAACATAATCTGGCCATTATTTCGCGAATCTAGTAGTGTACAATTTTATCTGGAGTGAGGCCAGAGGAATTCTCGTGTTTTTTGAATATGTTTAGGACACTGAGCTGATATGCTAGGTTTATTGATCTGGTTAATTTTTCTAATGACTTGTCAAATTTTTATGTCTTTAAAATCATTAGAACCCAGTAATTGATTGAGATTATAAACGCTGTACTCTTTGACCTATTCTTACAGAAACACGTGTCAGTATGATATGAACACCCCGAGTCACAAATTGTTATTAAGCTTTTCAAACATCCTATGTGACTGAATATTCAGTTAGTCACTCTTTCGGTCACTATTGTCTGAACCTATGGTCCCTGAAAAGTTCTCTAAAGAGTTATTGATGACTCTCACAGTACAGAGTCATATATCAATCATGATCCTAAAGCTCTGACCTCCAGTGACACGTAGAGAAAAAAGTTATTACAAAATTTCATCATAGATCTATTTTGGCACAAGTTTTCTGTTCACTATGGTTCGCAAGTTTAGTGACCGGCCAATAATCATGCTAAAAAAAGTTCACCAAACAGATATGTATTATTTATAAATTTATATTGACTAATTATTAGCACTAAAAAGGCTTACTTGTTTCTTTTGGGACAAAAATTATATTAACGCGTATGTCAAGCAAACTGTGACCAGGAATTTGCGTGTCTTTAGGGTACTGTTCAAAAAGTTTAAGTTTAAGTTTAAGCTAATCAACTTCGGTCATTGTCTTTAGGGAACCCTTTACCCCAAAAAAAACTTCGGTCATTGTAATGCAGTGTATTTTGTTGTTATTTGTATCTGTCTTTGCTTTTATAATTTGGGGAATGTCCAAGCTATAGACTGCAATTGACTATTATAATGTAAATGGTTGTTGTGTAATATATATTCACCGGTTTAAAAAAAAACAAATAAAAAAATAACCTTTGGTTTCATTTTAATCACTCTTCCGTTGGCTTATATTTACTCGCTTGAGCAGCTGATCAATGTGTTCCACATGAGGAAAACTTTTAAAACGAAAGAGAATGAATCAAGAACCGAAAGACTACTTTACTTACTACAGTAAAACCTCTATAAGTTAATACTTGATAAATTAATAACCTTGATAAAATTAATAATTTGAAACCCGATTATATATATACCAGTCCCACCGAAACTATAAATTAATAATTACTAAAAGATTCCACAATTTCTCAATGCCTTGAATCTCGTAACACTAATAAAGTATACATATTACATTCATTAATTTCTTCAATGCTTTGAATTCGTAAAATGTTAACTCGAACTTGTTTTCTAATTTATTTTTCTTCTTTAACTAGTATACATTGTAACTATTATATTGGGCTTAAAAATTTAAAAGTTATACGTAAAATCTCTGTAAATTAATAAATTATTAATTTATCAATATAATAATATCTCGGTAAATTAAAAAAATATCCTGGTCTCAAATCTGTTAATTTATAGAGGTTTTACTGTATATCTTCAAACGTTTAAACAAAAGATTGAAACCACACACCCAATCACAAACATAAAATTAACAAGAAGAGTATCAATATGCTGTATCTACAACAAGATTAAGTGAACATACACCCATATGACCAAAGGACTAGCTAAGTAGTCTAACGGTATAGTCTCAGCTATTGGTTATTATGGCTAGTGGAAGAAAAAAATATATTAAGTTTGAGATTAAAATTTTATTAAGTCATATATAGTCTCGGATGTGTCGTCTGTTTGAATAGGTAACCATAGTAACAATGTTAGGTCGGTGTAGTTGGATTGACGCGTTTTATTCTTGTATGATTCTTGAATAATCGGTGCCTCGTTGTATTTTGCTTCTAGCTTATCACTAGATGGTCAAACTTTTCTTTCTTTAGTAATATTTTTATTCTTGCTTTTAGAAAGAAAATTGTTTCAGGAGTAATTTACAGATGCTGACGGATAGGTGGTGACACAGAATATAGACTTCAAGCGTCGACCTTTGCTCTTACCATGGCTAGAGGGAATCTACGTAGGAGTACAATAAGCAAAAAATGCACTATCGCTTGGAAATGTCCAGAAGCTCAAAATATCGACATATTATGGAGTAAGTAACATCCGAGGCTATCTAATACAGAATTATCAGTAGTAATTATCAAAATCCTGAAGATATCCTAATTAAAATCAGACCATAAAACAATTACGATGAAACAAATTTAAATACCTGATTATTAACATTTCCTTCGAAAGAGATTTCACAATATTTGATCTTATTTCTCGAATTATGCAGTTGATTTCTTTCTTTAGACATACAACCGAGAAAAGTTACCAACGACATGGGAATAAATCATATGATCTGAACAAATATTCAAAGGCATACACAACCGATCAATCTTAACAAAAATTATCTGATTTCTTTCTTTAGACATACAACCAAGAAAAGTAACCAACAACATAGGAATAAATCATATAATCTGAACAATATTCAGAGGCAGATATGTTACTTAATAAATTTTAACGATTAATCTTTCAAGCCAATATCGTAACAAAGCGCAATCCCAGATCAAGATCAACAAGTTACCAAAAAAAATTAAAACATACATATTAAAAAAAGGAATTGGAAAAGTGCAGAAGGAGGCATAACCGCATAACAGTTTGCATCCAACAACGATAAAATTGCTTTCACGGAAAATATGGATGTGGCCATATCTGATTTCCATTATCAAGAAACGGAGTCATCTCGTACCCTTGGCCAAGACCAAGATTATGGTCAGATGGATTGGTCATCCAATCTGTAAACCATTGAGTTCTTTGCATCCCATCCATAGCACTAGAATTATGAACCGCATGTCTTTTCTCCAATCCATGCATCACTAGTCCTCTTGCCATCATGTCATTGTTAGATGACAAAGTGTTAGCACCGACAGTGGCTTGTGGTCGAGACGGTAGTGGTGGTGGTGGAGGTGCAGCTACAGCCTTACCAGGGACCGTTTTCTTAAGGGACTCAATCCTCCTATTGATGTCTGTCATGGTTCGGTCAACCAGCCCACCCAGATCATTTAAATCTGGGAGGATCAAGTTTGTAATGGAACCTTTTCCAGTCAAGCACTGGTACATGACCTCAATCATCTCCTTCTCGCGGTTCTCCTTGATCTGCTTCTTTAGCTGCTCATTCGCCTTAGTGATTCTTTGCCTGATGAAACTCTCCTGATTCACCATCTTCTTGCTTTGCTCCATCTCGGGCATCCTCTTGAACTGAGCAAGCACACTTTGGACACCAATATTGCTGGGCCACACCTCAGGTTGAGCTTCATATGGGCTATATATTATAGCACATGCATCTATGCCACATAAGGTGCTCAACTCATTCACCTTCTTCATCAAGCCCTTCTTCCTTTTCTTGAAGGTTGCTTTCCTTGCCGAGTCGTTTGTTATGAAAGCAAACTTCACTTTCTTTCTAGTCATTGCAACTTTGTTTTCGCCAAAAGAAGCAAATAATAGATTGAAATATGGAAGTTTATACTATGAACGTTGCTATATATACACTACAGGCAACATATTTCACATAATCATAGCATTAAACATTTGGTTTGTTGGTGGTTTTTATGGGAAATTATTAACTCAAGATTTTCTAATAATTCGATGTTATGACAAGCATTGATTCTATAATATTATAAATGAAGATATTTGATATTGTTTGTCTAACAATTAGTGACTAGTGATAAATACGAGAATGTTATTATTTATACTAGACGATCCTGTGCATAGCAACGAAATTTATATTGGGACGTTCTTATAGTTGTATAATTATTTAATACATTTTTTATAGATGAGTACCCGCGTATATAATACTTTTTTTTACGTGACACTATAAGCTAATTTTTGTTCGTCTCTTTACATTGTATATGTAATGTATATGTAACATCATCTCTGTTAAACTTTAAAAAATTGAGATTGAAAAACGGATTAGAATTGAGATCGGGATGAAGATGTTATATAAATGAACTAAAGTAGTGCTCAAGTAGGTGTATATAAACAAAATGAACTAAAGAAGTGAAACAACAAACTTATAACAATAAATAAATTATCACAATATACTACAATATTAATATCAACATTTTTTTGATTATTTATTTTCATCAATTTAACTATGAATTATCACAAAAGTAAAAAGAAAATTATGGTATTTATATAGTAGAGATTAGGATTACTTTTTGGAAACTATTAAATATAAAAAGTTTTCACTTTTATTTGTGTGTTTTTTCTTTATTGATTCCTAAAATAACAACTGTTATAAGATTAGTCTCTATATTAGCTTACAGTTACGTCTAGGGTGTTAAGTGTCAGCTTGTTATTATTAGTCAAGTAGGAGTCGGGTTGGTTGGCTTGTGTCCCAAGCCCAACCCGTGTCATTGTAATAGCCGACTAGGAGTCCTTGTACAAGTCGGTTTGTCCTCCCCCCTCATCTCTATAAAAGGAGGTGAGGGGGGGAGGGGTCGAGACACGCATTCTTTCTTTACTAATCTACAATCGATTAGGGATATTTACCTTGTGCAAAGCTTCTCTTTTTCTGTCGATAGTTGTCTTCAAGGTCGAAACCATTCCGCGCTAGTAACCAGGGGTTGTAGGTTGTCAAATATCTACAAGTGGTATCACGAGCTCAGGTTCGCGGGGTTCACTGGTTATCTAGGATCGATCAAGAAGGAGTCTTTGTTGTTCGTTTTCTTGGAAGGAGCAGAAGGGTATATTCTGTTTGGGCTACCAGGTTTAGCGTCAACAAGAAGGAGCAGGTTGCCGTCGACAGTTAGGGTTCTTGAAGCTCGGTTTTTATTGTCGAGGTGTTACGACAAAAGGAGGTTCAAGGGTTTCGTTGGTTATTCAGGTTTATCGAAGATCAACACGTTATTGTCTTCAAAAGTCAGGCCGATTGAATTTTTTTTTCTCTGGTGACCGGTGATAAACGAAGAAGAAGATAAGAAGACAGTGGTTGGCTTTTAAAGTCAACTATTACTTACTTCAAAGTAATTATTTAATTAAATATTGGGCAATAAGATTATAAGAGTATTTAATTTTTTGTTTATTTAAACAAAAGAATTACTTTTGAAGGGTATTATTTTTGCACAAGGGACTTTATTGTTTTGTGATTGTGAGGATTTTATCACAAGGTTTAGCAAATCAATAAATGGATAAAGAATGATGGGAGCCAAATTTGACATCGAAAAATTTGATGGAACTGGTGATTTCGGGTTATGGAGAGTCAAGATGCATGCTTTATTAATCCAACATGGATGTAAAGCAGCTCTGGAGTTTTACCAGCGAATATGGATGCTACAGTGAAAGCTGAGCTAAACAAGAAAGCTCACAGTGCCATGATTTTGTGTTTAGGTAACAAGGTTCTGAGAGAGGTTACCGGGGAGACGACTGCAGCGGGGGTTTGGTCCAAGCTCGAGACTTTGTACATGACAAAGTCCTTGGCCAACAAGTTGTACCTGAAGAAGAAGTTGTATACATTCTACATGCCGGCTGGACGTACGATTTCCGAGCATATAGATGAGTTCAACAAAATCGTTCTTGATTTAGCAAATATTGAGGTAAAATTCGAGGATGAAGATCTTGCTTTATTATTACTCACTTCTTTACCAGCATCATACGAACACTTTGTGGATACCTTGCTTTATGGACGGGAAGCTTTGACTTTGGAGGATGTGATGGCCACACTGAATTCAAAGGAAATCAAAGAAAGATCTAAGGCGAAGGGGGATGATGGTGAAGGGTTATACGTGAGGGGAAGAACTGATCGCAGGAATTCGCATCAGTCTAGGGGAAAGTCAAGATCGAAGTCTCGAGGTGGAAGACTCAAGTGCTATATTTGCCAGTCTGAGGAGCACTTAAAGAGAAACTGTCCGAAGAATAATCGCAAGAAGTCAAATGGTTTCGTCAAGAAAGATGATCAGCCAAGCTCCAGTGGTTCGATTTATGACGGTTCTGAGGTGATGATGGTTATGAGTGCAGAGGCTCTGCTAGATTGGATCATGGATTCAGGAGGTTCATACCACATGACACCCAGGTTAGATTTATTTTTTGATTTTCTGGAATGCGATGGGGGCAGGGTACTGTTGGGTGACAACAGGGAGTGCAAGATCAGAGGTATTGGCAAGGTGAAGGTACAACTAAAAGATGGGTTATGTTTTGTGTTACACAATGTCAGGTATATTCCTGAATTGAAAAGAAACTTGATATCGCTGGGAACTCTTGAAAAAGAGGGATATACCGTAAAAATGCAGTCGGGCAAAATCAAGGTGATTAATGGTTCCAGGTTTATTTTATCTGGAACCCGAAGGGATAATTGCGTATACTCTTTGGATAGCCATGCAGTGGCGGGTGAGCTTAATGCTAGTGTTGAAGAAAAAGACAGTCTTGCGCAGGTTTGGTACAAAAGACTGGAAAATATCAGTGAGGCGGGACTACAGGTGCCGGAAAAACAGGAGCTGTTCGGCAAGAAAAGTCTAGGTAAGCTCGATTTTTGTGAGAATTGTGTTCTGGGAAAGTCACATCGAGTCAGTTTCGGTGTAGGAAGGCACACTACTCAAGGAGTGATAGACTATGTTCATTCAGACTTATGGGGTCCATCTCAGGCGGAATCATTGGGAGGTAAGAGGTATTTCTTATCTATTGTCGATGATTATTCCAGGAGNAGAAAAAGACAGTCTTGCGCAGGTTTGGTACAAAATACTGGGACATATCAGTGAGGCGGGACTACAGGTGCTGGAAAAACAGGAGCTGTTCGGCAAGAAAAGTCTAGGTAAGCTCAATTTTTGTGAGAATTGTGTTCTGGGAAAGTCACATCGAGTAAGTTTCGGTGTAGGAAGGCACACTACTCAAGGAGTGATAGACTATGTTCATTCAGACTTATGGGGTCCATCTCAGGCGGAATCATTGGGAGGTAAGAGGTATTTCTTATCTATTGTCGATGATTATTCCAGGAGGGTATGGGTTTATATTCTCAGGTTCAAACACGAAGCATTTGAAAAGTTCAAAGAGTGGAAGCATTTAGTAGAGAATCAGACTGGGAGGACGGTTAAGAAGCTTAGGACGGATAATGGTCTTGAGTTCTGTAACCGGGAGTTTGAGCAGCTATGCACTGAGAGTGGGATTGCTAGACATTTGCCAGTTGCCGGGACGCCGCAGCAGAATGGATTAGCAGAACGGATCAATAGAACTCTCATGGATAAGGTACGTTGTTTATTAATTCAGTCTGGATTGCCCAAGATCTTCTGGGCGGAAGCGACATGTACGGCTGCATATCTTATAAATAGGTCACCATCGACAGCGATTGAGAAAAAGACACCTATGGAGATGTGGTCGGGAAATCCAAGTGATTATGGGATGTTGAGGATTTTCGGCTGTGTCGCATATTTACACGTTAAACAAGGTAAGCTCAAGCCGAGAGCGGTTAAATGCGTTCTTTTGGGTATCCTGAAGGTGTGAAGGGGTACAGGCTATATAGGCTTGATAACGAATCACCTAAAATAGTCACTAGCAGGAACGTGGTCTTCAATGAAAGTGTCATGTACAAAGACACGTTGAAGGATTCTGGTGCAGGTACTGATAAGTCTGTTGAGGAATTACAGGTTGAGGTGGAACTGCAAAGGTTAAATAATCATACGCTTGAGGAAGATCAGACAGATGATCAGGAAGATGGCGATGATGAAGATGTAGGGAATCAGGATCATAATCAAACACCGGATCTCACAGATTATCAGTTGGTTCGGGATAGAGAGCCAAGGACAAGAACAAAACCTTTGAGGTTTCGGGATGAGAGTAATATGGTCTGCTTACGCGTTTGCTGCAGCAGAGGAAGAAGATACTCATGAACCATTGACATACCAGGAGGCAGTTGCTTGTAAAGATAGATCTAAGTGGAAAGCTGCTATGGATGAAGAGATGGATTCTCTGAAGAAGAATGAGACCTATGAGTTAGTAGATCATCCAGCTGGGCAAAAGCTGGTGAGCTGCAAATGGTTGTTCAAGATAAAGGAAGGGATTGAAGGTGTTCATAAACCTAGGTACAAGGCAAGGTTGGTGGCTCGTGGATTCACACAGAGGGCAGGTATTGAATATAATGAAGTATTTTCGCCGGTAGTTCAACACACATCTATTCGGGTTATACTTGCATTAACTGCGTGTAGAGATTATGAGCTAGAGCAGCTTGATGTAAAGACGGCATTTTTACATGGAAATCTTGAAGAAGTGATCTACATGAGACAACCACCGGGATATGAACAAGGTAACAAGGTATGTTTGTTAAAGAAATCCCTTTATGGTTTGAAGCAGTCACCTAGGCAATGGTATAGGAGGTTTGATGAGTACATGCTGAGCAACGGGTTTAAGCATAGCAATTACGACAGCTGCGTATATTACAGGAGTTATGCACCAGGTGAGTATATCTATCTACTGTTATATGTAGACGATATGCTGATTGCTTGTAAAAGCAATGCTTAGATTGGGTCTACCAAGTCTTTGCTTAAAAAGGAGTTCGACATGAAGGAGCTCGGGGAAGCAAAGAAGATTCTTGGTATGGAGATCATCAGGGATCGGAGTCGCAAGATTCTGAGTGTGTCACAATCCGGGTACGTTTCTAAGATTTTAAATAAATTTAGAATAGACAATGGGAAATCGGTTCAGATGCCATTGGGTGGGCACTTCAAGCTGTCGTTGAAGGATTGTCCGGTTAGGGATTGTGATGTTGAAAGGATGAGTAAGGTGCCGTATTCAAATGTGGTTGGGAGCTTAATGTACTTGATGGTTTGCACGAGGCCAGACATAGCGTATGCGGTAAGTGTAGTTAGTAGATTGATGAGTGTGTAAATACTCATCATTTTTGTCTTATATGAACTGCCAAAACATCCAAAAACATCCAATAATGCATCAAAATAATGAAAATATTCCAAAAGTGTATTTTATATGTTTCAGATGCAAAAAGATCAAAAACAGATGAAAAACAACTAAAGTTTGCATAATTGGTAGTTTCAGTCCCTCAACTATCAAGAATTGACAAAACTAGTCCCTAAGCACTTATTTTAAATAAAAAGTCACCAAAGGTCCTTTTGAAATCACAAATAACCATATTTAGTCCTTTGGTGAAAAGTTTGGCAAAATTACAATTTTGGTCCCTCTACTTCAAAATTGGCAGAAATGGCCCCTGAGCAAATATTTTGAATGAAAAAGTCATTTTTGGCCCTTAGAGATTAAAATTTGTCACAAATGGTCCTTGGAATAAAAGTTTGGTGAAATTACAAGATTGGTCCCTGTACTTTGAAGAATTGGCAAAATAGGTCCCTGAGAATTTCAAAAGTGGAAAAAGTCAACTGTGGTCCTTATACTATTCATCATTGGCAAGAAAGGTCCTTATGATAACTTTGGAAGATTGACAAGACCACCCCCTCAAAAATTCAGAAATTACAATAATGGTCCTTGTGATAAATTAAAAACCAAACGGATCCCTTATTATTAAACCCAAGTCCTAACCCAAAACAAACAAACCCACTAACCTAATAACCCATCCCACTTATTCCCTTTGGCCCATTTCACACAAGCCCACAAAACACCCCCTTAGATATACACGGGGTTTGACCCGGTCAAACCTCACCCTCCTTCCCTCCTTCCCCCTCACCACTTGACCTGCAACCTGTCTCATCCACCACCCCCCACCAACACCATCACATCCCACCATCCTCACCCAATTGCTCACCCATCACCTCCACCACCCCTATAAACCCTAGCCCCTCACTCCATAGGCCCCAATTGGCTATAAAATCTTTTTGGCGCCAAAAGTAAAGAACGGCCAAGATTAAATTTCTCTCATCCAATGGCCAAGATTAATGTTGGGATATGATCACAAGAGTCCAAGGAACCCTAATTTTCAAGTATAAAAGGGCCATTGAAGCTATGAAGAAGAGGGTAGTTTTTTAGCAAAAATTAGTTAATGTCGAACTTATGTAATCTAGTATTTCTAGTAATAAATTTAGCTTGAAACTTGTACTTTTTAAGTTAATGTAAGTTTTCAGTGTTTAAATTTGAATGTTGTGACATTTTCAGTTTGAATGAAAAAATTGAAGCTTTTAGTAAAAATCCTTGTTATTGCTCAGTTCTTGTTTGAAATAATTTCATAAGCTCATTTAGGTTCTAGAATTCATAAGGAAACATAATAAAGAAATAAAATCAGAAAAGAAATAACACAGGGAACCTATGCATATGACTGGAGGCTTTTGGAAGTACCAAGTATTGGAATTGGTAGAAGGACTTTACCTGGCTTGCTTATAACAAGCCAGGAGCTTGTAGCAGCTTCAAGAAGCCCTAGTATAGCTAGTGGTTAAGGTTCTTTTGTATTGTTTCTAATTTTCAAGTTTTTAGAGTAAAATTGTCTAATTTGTAGTTCTTAGGTATAAGTGTAATTTGTGGTTTGTTTATGCTTATTCTGGCTTATTGTAGCTTAATAGCAAGGTCTCAGTCATGCTTCATGGTTCTAAGTACATTGCACCACATTTTCATATTTGACTGCCAAAGATAGCATTATGGTTGATTTATGGTTAAATGTTGTTGGCAGTTGTGTTTTTAGGCTTAAACATGCTCACATCATCATATCAGACCATCTTCAAATGATATGATGGGCTAAATAAGTGAAACCCTTTGAAAAAGTTTGATTACTGCTTATAAGGGAGTGTTTGGATTTACTTATTTAACTGTGATCTTGTGAGTTTCAGTTGGTAAAATTGGTTGAGACATACTTCCTTGGATATCATTAAACCATATCAGTTAATAAACACTTAGCTTTTGTGTAAAAAAGTCAAAATCACCCTTAAGTTGCCATGTCTGCTTAACTGTGGAATTTTCAAGTAGCTTAATCATCTGTTTTAGCTCATTAGTTGTTACATTTTCTTAATTCAGTTCCATTTCAACTTATAGTAACATAATCAGTTAGTAGAGTAGGATCAAATCTCATAAAAGTCAATTTAGGATCATAATCTAAAAAAGGTCAAAGTTTTTACAACTGTCAAATGGACAGATCTTTAAAGTCATGCACAGTGTTTAAAATGGATTGGAAATAGGAGATTATTGTTGATGTGTGATCTTTGGTAGCCTATGTTTGTGATTCAACAAGAAAATTTGATTTTCAAACTTGTTTGCTCATAAAATTTTGGCCTCTAGTTGACCTGTTGAGCTTTGATCTCCCCTTTGCACCAGACTTGACCCATTTTTCTCAAAACCACATCTTGTTCAATACTTGGCCATTTCTTTTTCAATTTCGTGTTTTGTGTAGCCACTTAGGTTGTTTTGTTATCTGTACCCTTGGTTTGCCTTTATTTGCTTTTTAACTTGCTTATTTTGTCCCTTAAACTTACCCCTTGGTCTTGTTTATGCTGATTTATCAGCATACAAAGAGCTTGTTGGTTTCATGTTCATGAGTGACCCTTGTGCTTGAATTGAGATTATTGTTTGATTATGGCTACCTGAGTTAGTATTTGTTTGTATTTACCTGTGATTTGCACTTTTGAGCTTATTTGGCACATAGCCTTTTGACCTGTGCACACTAAACCTATTCAGTGTTTTGCACCATTTTCTCAAGGCTCTAAATTGCTCCACACACAAGCTTCTTCTGAGCTTGTAGGCTTTTTGGAAAGCCTACTGAGTGGACTTTTTGATTCCACCCTCCATTTGGTCTTTAGAGCTTATCCATAGGGCTTATTTTAGGCCTGCAATTGCCCCTCAGGGACTGTTTGGTATATAGCTTTTGGATTTTGCTTATTTGGTTGTTCTTGCATAATCTGTGCATCCATTTGGTTGAGATAAGTTTATTTAAGCTTATATAAGTTAGTTGTGTTGAATTTTAGCTGCTGGTAGCTTTGTGCACTGTTTGCTTATTTATTAGAACTTATTTGGAACTGCTTATTGTCATTTCTGCTTATTTTTAAGTTTCAACAAGTTTGTTTTCATTAAAGTTGCTTATTTCCAGTATATAAATAGTTTTCAAAAAGAAAAACCAGAAAAATCTAATTTAAAATTAAGTGATAGTTTCTATTTAATATTAATTATCTTTTTAATTTTCCTTTTTAGCTTTTTATTAAGCAATTTTCATTTTTATATTTTTAATAATTTCCTGACATCTTGTAGTATTTGTAATAATTTTCTTAGATTTTTATCTTTTCATGTAGTATTTATAATAATTAATATTATTTAAATTAGTTTTAATTGAAAAACCAAAAATAAAATCCTCTACTGTTTAAATTTAATCACTAGTACTATTTTATATTTTTCCTAGGTTTTATAAATCATTTAGTATTTTTAGAAATTAATTTCATAATTTTTACTGTTCATTTTCTTTTTATCTTAATTAAATTAGTTTAAAAAGTTTTTAATTAGTAACTAAGTAAATAATTAATAAAATAGTGTAATAATAATTTTTATAAACTTTTTATAATTTTTTAGGATTCCTATAATGCTTAATTAGTTTTATAAAATATTTCATAATTTTCTAAGTCATTTTTAGTATTATTAGTAATTTATATTATTTAAATTAGTTTAATTAGTATAATTAGTAATTAATTAATATTTAATTCAGAAAAAGACAAAAATATTTATTTTCAATTTTTATATTTCTTTTAAGTCATTTTAGATTTTTAGAAATTAACTTTGCAAATTTTTAATGTAATTTTGTAATCTTAATCCTTTTTAGATTTGTTATAAATTAGTTTTAATTAACTTTTTAAATAGTTTTAGTAATTAATTAATATTTAAATAATAAAAAAATCAAAAAAATAATTTTCTTTTTAATTTAATTTTCTTTTAATCTCAAGTTTGTAAATTTTCATTTTCACCCCTTCTAGTTATTATTTGTTCATATTTTACGTTTTTCCATTTACGTAATTAGTCTGCTTGTATTATGTTTTCCCCAAGCCTAATTCTGTTTCCCTGTAGTGTAGAATTTTGTTAATTCTCATTTCCATTAGTGTAATCAACTCCAAATAATCATTCTTAATCTGGTTACTATTCCTGAATCACTCATTCCAGAACGTTTTCCCAAAACACAATTTCAATCTCGCCGGGACATAATGACCCGTGAGTACACTGTGCTTTCAACGGATCATATATTGATCACTCTCTCCCTCATTTGACTTGTTGACCACACCTGGTTAACTGGTTAGTTTGGGAGGAGTCAAATTTAGGCGCTGCTGCCGGGGAGGTTGTTGCGTGTTTCAAAAACGTTTAGGTTTGGTGGTTTTCAAAACCCTCGTACAAATCACATCACTTTGTAAAAAATTTTTTGTAAAAATCTTAATCATATCAAGAAAAAAGTCATTAACACTTTTCCTAAAGTGTTAACAACACCAAAAAAAATCATAAACAACAAAACAAATCATGAAGTTAAATTACTTCGATTCTTTAAGATTACAACNAAACATATCAGAAAAAAGTTCATTAACACTTTTCCTAAAGTGTTAAGAACACCAAAAAAATCATAAACAACAAAACAAATCATGAAGTTAAATTACTTCGATTCTTTAAGATTACAACCTATATAGGTGGAATACGGAGGTTCTGACATTAAATTGCGAACCGAAGAGAGATCCATTCTTCTCTCCCGCCACCCTGCGAGTAGTCTTAAAGGAACGATTTCGGTTAACGAATCGATTCCAAAAATAATTTCCAAGTTTTTCACACACACCCAAAAAAGCCAAAAAAACATTTGTTTTGTTGTTAAATAATTACGTAAAATATTACCACCGCAGATCAAGGCAGAATATAACCCAACTGGGTGTATGACCATTAATAAGTTCCCAAACATAAGATTAAAACTTGTCATTGTACTCTTGTGATTGGTGTACCTTTTTCAAAGAAGCCAGTCATATTGTGGTTATTGGTTTAAATTCATTGTCGTTTTGCCTCGGTCTTGTTTTACTTGTGATTATTTTTACAAAATGTTTATCAAAAATACCAAAAATATTCACCTTTACCCTCTCACCTTTTTGATTCTTTATCCCTTACCCTCTGAAACCCTTTGATTCTTTCTATGTCTTATCCCCACCATCTTGATTGTCAATGGTGTGGTGGTCCTTATAATGGTGGTAATTGTCCCAGTTGTAGCATGGTAGAGTCAGGAAACGGGTCTGTCTATAACCAGAATCCCTATTCCTACCATGACACGACTGATTTATTCCATCAGCTCCCACATCATGTGATACTGACACACTCTTGTGAATATTGTGGAGGTCCTCATCAAGGATTTGAGTGTCAGCAGTTTTCTGGTAACACTCATAATTTTAATGACCAATATCCATATAATTCACCTAACCAGACTCAGCAGTTTAACTGTTGTGAGTACTGTGG
>LBNU01039044.1:58162-74159 GCA_014162995.1 Artemisia annua
TACATATCAGAGTTTTAGAAAAATAGATCCTTAGACCGCATTGCCAAGCCAAGCCTCCAATCCAAGCATCCAAAATCATAACTTAATTACCTGAGAAAACGTGCTAAAAGTCAGCTTTCGCTGGTGAGATCATAGGTTTATATTCATATTCAAATCAAGTGGACATATACGCAAAACGCTCGCTAGTTAGACTAGGCCTCAAATCACAACGCAAGAACCCTATAGGTGCACACTATAGTCCAACCACATAATCCTCAACAAACCATTCTCTTCATCTAACCATGTCTAGTTCACACGCGATAACAAGATTCACTATGTGACTAGGGTTGATGTTACTTCCAATCTCATCTAACCATATCTAGACCACACGCGATAACCAGATTCACTATGTGGCTAGGGTTGATGTTACTTCCAATCTCATCTAACCATATCCAGCCCACACGCGATAACAAGATTCACTATGTGGCTAGGGTTGATATTACATACCTAGTTCTATAAGCATAACAAGTTTTGAAATCAAAAGCGATAATAGTCCACATAAAACAATTTGCACGTTTCTCACCCCAAGTATTGAAAAAAAAAGTTCAAGAGTAAAAGTGGGGCTATGACTCACCTCAAGTCCAGCAAACAGCATAAATATCAACAGAAGCAATGAAAGTGTCAACTTTCTGGCAACGGTGACTACTGACTCGGCACTACCTAATAATAATATCAATACGCCTCAGCATAAATTTCAAATAAATATTTCCTAATCCCGAACGTATTCCATTTCATTTTCCGAAAATATCTTCTTCCTATCCGTTTGAAAATTTGTTTGGTATCGTTTGGTATCGTTGTGTGTGTGTGTTAGAGACAAAGTCTCGACTCGAGTGAACACACGCCAAGCAAGCATACCAAGTATATCCACATACATACAAGTCAAGTAGCACATAACAACACATATTATCAATCAAATCAAGTAGTTCACAAAAGCATAAAACGTCATACCATTCAAGTCTCATATCTAAGCTAGGGTCAAAGGATATGACCTTAAGAGTCGATAAGTCCTCGTACGAAGGGTTGACTACTTATCAAGTTCGCGAACTTCATAAGTTAACCATTCTTCCGTTTACTTATTGATTCCAAAGTTATATCGGCTATATTAGTCGTAGGATAGATTTCTCATTAATATGGTCGCCCACTACACTTGTCGGACCCCTATTGGGCTTGTCAGCCCAATAGACCCGATAGCCGTAGTGGTTTGATTATATTAATGTTAAATAGATCCGAAATTGAATATTAAATAGGGTGAAAATAACAAACACTATTACAAATAGTATTTCCTAGTTTTCCGTGCACTCGAAATTTATAATAACTCTCGTCAAATAATGTTTATAAAAGAAACCACTACATTTTATTCGAAAATATTACCTTTCTAAATAATAAAGTTTCCATTAAATATTAATTCACTTTTAATTCGTTAATTAATATTTAACGTTAACATTTGTATTATTTACTCATTACTTATAAATATATACAATTTCATATATATACTTATAAATTTTTATTGTCAAATTTATTTATTTACGAGTTATTATTTATTTGGAGCTCACGAGTCTGGGTCATCACTCTCGGACTATTAACATCGTCTAAGTCTAAATATAATTCCTACGACAACGTCTCAAGTTCACAATACCCACATCCGCAAATCAATACTTCAACAAGTCGCGGCCATCTACGGCTCGCGTTTAACCTAATCCCCGTCAACTATTATTCATCAAAATCACGGCATTGACCACTTCAACATCACAATAACAATAACAATCCAATGCCGAGACCCTAGTGGTCTCTTTGCCATCAATAACCAACAACGACGATGATAGATCCCCGTCAATCCACGAGCAACAACCAATATTCTAATGCAAAGGCCTTTTGTTCTCGGCCTGCTCTCGCTCCACACCAAATCCATCGAGCCCTTTAAGAGGGTCTCGGCTAATTCACCAGTCACAAAACAACCCATCTAAATTCCTATTCTCATCTCTCGGCTACAACCCTTGTGACCAAACCGAATCCAAAATCCACATCGAGCACAAAACAATAATAACAATAACACTAGTAGTGGCACTAGATCAACATGGACTCGAAACAATTATAACAGCCACAACAATAAAAATCACGACATCAATATCAAGAGTACCATGAGTTAAACTCACGGTGGAGCTCAACTCGACACACAAACACTTCACGATACCATTTTAATCTTTTATATTTATCAAAAACAATAGAAACCCATTTATATTTAGCAAAAACTTTATACCCACCTGATTTTTACCCAAAACATTGAAATAATCATGAGTTGACTCGGTGGTGAGTCAACTCGCGTGTCAAACGCGTTATTTCACCTTCAAAACTTCAAAACAGCCAAGAACATGGTGGTGGTGACTCGCGTAGGTGGTGGTGAACAACGAAACGAGGTGTTAGTGTTTGCTTTAGGGCGCATGTAGCATACCAAGGGGAAGAGGAGATGATGGTGATCATTCTTATGGTGGCGGTGTGGTATTGGAGGTGGCGGTGATGGTGTTATCAGGGTGGCCGGCGGCGGCATAAAGAGAGAAGAGAGAGGTGTATGGAAGTGATGAAATGATGAGAATATGAGAGGGAGAGGTTAGGGTTAGGGTTAAATACCCAAAATTTACCAAATGGTCCCTCACTTTTACATATTTACAAACAAAGTGCTAAAACAAGGTCTTGCGGTGCAATAATTATCAAACTCCCTGAAAACGCATACTATTAGATCATGAAAATGATAACAAACGTCGCTGACGTAAATTTTTAATCACCACCGATCACATTAAACACATTTTTCCATTAAATTTATAATAAATATACGTTTATAAAAATAAAACGTAACCGTTCATCATTAAATCCCGACTCTCACTTCCCGAGCCCATATTTGTTATCAAAATCCTCAACACGTGCTTATATGTGCGCCATCATTTTTAAATAGGTTTTTCCACAAAACGTGACCATAAATACGCCTCTATTTATTTCACGTAACAAAACTTTATATATATACGTATTATTAGGTTCCTAGTGCCAGAGCCGAAGTAGTGCCTAATTATCACAACCAAATACATAATATTCCACATAAATAATCAAAGATACGGATTACATCCCACAAAATCAATCACCAATTCCCATAATTTCTGAAAACCGTTTCAATAAAATTAACGATTCATTTTAAATAATAAAACGACTTTCAAATCCGGTTCTCAAATTTACCAGTTGTCACAACATTGATCGGGTACACTGCCCGTTAGTGTTTGTTATAGGTTAGCTTCAAAGAAAAGGAAATAGAAGTGATGGTCATTCTCATATTTATAACTTTGTAAAGTGTCGTAGAATATGTAATAGAATAGTCACTGGGCTCGCGGATTGGGCTAAGCTAATAGGTTAGTAGTTATGTATAAGCTAGTCTATTTAAGTTAAGAAGTAATCCATGTAAAACCCAATCCAAACGAAGCCCATGAGCCAAGCCCATTAGAGTATTCCTTTCTATGTATAAAAGCCACCTAAAGCCTCATTTGTAAGGCGTGCTTGTGTGTGTAAGTGTGTGTTTTATTAGTGAAATCCTCTCTTCATCTTACTACTTTCTCTCTCTAGAAACACCTGCATATATACATCAAGTCACCATCTTTCATCCATAATATGTGANGATGAGAATATGAGAGGGAGAGTTAGGGTTAGGGTTAAATACCCGAAATTTACCAAATGGTCCCTCACTTTTAGCATATTTACAAACAAAGTGCTAAAACAAGGTCTTGCGGTGCAATAATTATCAAACTCCCCGAAAACGCATACATTAGATCATGAAACGATGATAAAAAAACGTCGCTGACGTAAATTTTTAAATCACCACCGATCAACTGTAAACACCATTTCCATTAAATTTATAATAAATATACGTTATAAAAATAAAACGTAACGTTCATCATTAAATTCCCGACTCTCACTTCCCGAGCCCATATTTGTTATCAAAATCCTCCAAAACACGTGCTATATGTGCGCCATAATTTTTAAATAGGTTTTTCATTAAAAGTGACCAAAATACGCCTTACGTTTTTTTTGTTTTACGTTTTTTTTTGTTTCTTTGGTATTTATTTCACATAACAAAACTTTATATATATACGTATTATTAAGGGATTCTAGTGCCAGAGCCGAAGTAGTGGCCTTAATTATCAACAACCAAACACATAATATTCCACATAAATAATCAAAGATACGGATTACATCCCAAAAAATCAATCACCAATTCCCATAATTTCTGAAAACCGTTTCAATAAAATTAACGATTCATTTTAAATAATCAAACGACTTTCAAATCCGGTTCTCAAATTTACCAGTTGTCACAACATTGATCGGGTACACTGCCCGTTAGTGTTTGTTATAGGTTAGCATCAAAGAAAAGGAAATAGAAGTGATGTTCATTCTCATATTTATAACTTTGTAAAGTGTCGTAGAATATGTAATAGAATAGTCACTGGGCTCGCGGATTGGGCTAAGCTAATAGGTTAGTAGTTATATATATATATATATATATATATATATATATATATATATATGTATGTATATATATATATATATCTCTATATTATATATAACAGGAGGCGTTACACGCGTATTGCCACCTCATTGCCCAGTCATTGCCATGTAATTCATTATCAGCCATGTCATCACATTGTGTCCACCTAAGCATCCATGTCAGCAATAATTAATTTCGTTTTTTATAATTAATTTTGTAAAAGTCGGTATTCATGCCAACTTAGCACATATTAAATGGGCTAAAATTTGGTATTCATTAATTTAAAAAATGACAGCATACAGGGTCGAACATTGAATTCTTAGAAAGATTAACTCACATATAACCACTAGACCAACTCCATTTTTTGATTATACTTTGCAAGCCAAAATCTATAAAGATATGCAACTAATTATTGACCATTAAAAATATGTATAACCCAAATAAAATATATAAACATATGTAAAAAAGAATGACGGTTCATTCAACTATCCCTAACCCTAATCATAAACATAAACGTGTATACTTAATGTTTGATATCAAGCACAGGTAGCCTACCGTCTTCTCAAGTTATCAGGTTAACTATATGTCATTTTTTGATTGTTGAATTCATCAAATTAACATGTTATTTTTTGTTATTTTAATGCTTTATTGTTATTTGATAGTTAGTTAATTAGCCTCTTCATTCTGGTGCACCTTTGCTATCTTGGAAAATCACAAGTCATAGTCTTCTATGAATTTTTACGTAGTAAAATACTTTTATCGTTGTAGGTTTTGCTAATGACCTTGCAAAACGCACCTCCTGGTCTTCCTTATGAGAGGGACAAGAACTTTTCCAAGGTAACGTTTTTTTATTTTAACCAACTTCTAAAGATATCATTGGAGGCTCATCTTCTTTTTGGAATGCTAGGATTGAAGTCTTTATGAGTAACGATTTATATACTTTTTTTTCTACGGTATATGATTGCAATTTTGATATGATAAGTTATTATTTTTTGTAAATGGTATATGGGTGGTCTTTAGAATGCCACAGGAACTATATGAGAAACCACAATGGGTAGACAAGGAACAACCTGAAGGTGATGAGCTTTGAAATTCCTCGACTATTCATGATGACTGCTGGCTCAGAGTAAGTTAAAAATGTCTTTTTCTATCTTGGTCTATATGTAGTTCAATAGGAAGTTTCAAAATTACATGCTGTTTCTTGTTTATAATGTTGATTAGTTTGTCGATTATAATTTTAAAAGCTATTATTTTAATAATAATACACTTATAGATCAAAGACATTAGCTAATAACTACGACATGTCTAATATTTTTGACAAAAAGGTTTTATTACTCTCACCAAATATGTTAAAACAGTTATACTGAAGAGATTGCGTGAATTTGAAGTGAGACAAGGAATTTGGCCCGAGGAATTGATATTTATTTCAGGAATTCTCGGTTGACCATGATTGGTGTGCTGCGGTCAAGAAACTTTTAGGCATTATCTTTAGTGGAGTAGTATACATTGTAGGCCATGTTACCGTTGAAGTTGCTTTGGTACAAGTAGACTTACTCCATCGAGCTGTCAAGCGAATCTCCATTCCTATGATTGAATTGCTGTTGAACGCGTTGCGAGACGGTTTAGTTTAGACCAAACACTGCAAGGTTCGGTAGGTTGACTCAGCTTCATATTACATCTCGAAAGATGGTTCCAAGGATGTTGGATGCATTAGCTAATGATCCTTAATTGGTACTTTTTCTTTCTATAATGCGTACAGGCTGTTAAATCTTTTGTTCAAATATTTAAGTTGTTATTCTTAATTGTTTATTTTTTTCATGTTATCAAATTCAACACATTACTTAGTAATAGAAGTATAATAATGAACAAAAGATATTTTCATGCGTCAAAGGTCAAACATGCCCAATGTTAGTTAGTTTTAGATAATTTGGATTACTTTGTTAGTCCACCCACACAATCCCAAGAGCTTATAAGAAAACCAAAGTTGACCCATTTGTGTCCATCGGGTCCCATCCAAAGTGCCCACAACCTACATTTCACAGGTCTTCATTTGTATTACTACTACTTTATGCAATGCTATATCCCAATTAAATGGATTGATTCCTGAAAGTTTGTGCTTTGGTTCCTGCTACATTGTGCATTGATTCCTGCTACTTCGAGGAAGAAATTTAAATGAAAAAAAAGGGCATGATAAAGGGGTGGTGACCAGGGATACAGTGAAGATGGTATGATGTAAGTACACGATTCTGAGTAACAACAAGGTGGTGGTAAATCAGATTTTTTTAACCGATTTGGTTTTATGTTTTCTAATGGTTCTTGATCATGATACAGGTTGCTTCAATCATGACCACGTGGAATCAATTGCAGCCTCAGTTTGGAGATTCAAAATGGGATGAGGAAGCAGTGTGGGACCTATCTAAAGCGGAATCGACAATAGCATTAGCCATGTTGTTACAGAAATACAATGTGGAGCTTGAAGGATTTCTAGACTCGGTGGAACTTGTCACAGTTGCAATCATTCATACAAAGAATGTACTTTTTTTCAAACTAATGAAAAGATCAAACATTCATTAAATTTATATTAGAGGGCCATTTCTTTTTATGTGGAAAAGAAACAACTCAGACTCTTATCTCTAACATGTCTTTGCTGCTCAAATTACAAGTAATGCAGATGATTGATGTTTATACAAAGATTGTGTATGAAGAAACTGCAATGCCTGTTATATCAGGTCGAAAATCATTGGTATAAGCATTTGCTTAGTATCTGACACATTTTTTTTGCAAATTATGTTTTTGTTTATGAATTTTCCTTCTGTATAGGTTGTTAAAATTGAAACAAAGAAGATGCTTATTCAAATGGTGGAAGCTGAGCTAGAGATCAGAAAAAAACATAGTAAATATAAGAAGGAATTCAAAGGACATCCTCACTTTTTTGTATGGACTAAAACAGGCGGGTCAAACACTTTACGCAATTCCAAATACAATCGACTGTGAGAATCAAGATGGGCATAACATCATTCAATTAGCTGTGATAAATCGTTTATAGAGAGTATACAATCTTTTCTATCCAATCATTAAGCGCTCCGAGTATTATAGCACAATGACCGATTCTTCCACGAATAATCTGGTGCATTTGGCCGGAAGATTGGCACCTTCATTTGTACTCAGTCGTGCCACAGGTGCAGCACTACAACTACAGCGTGAGCTCCAATGGCGTGAGGTACCTCTCATATATGTTATGAACCAGCATATATGTTCTTGTTGCTGAACCAAGTGCGTGCGTTTCCCACTAACGTGGAGTTGAACATGTGGCACCAGACGGGCTGCGGCCAGTTTTCGATGGCAGCTGCAGATTCGAAAACTTTTAGGTGATCGTCGGGGTCACCTGTGCCGTCATATGTTTTCACGTTGGTGGGGAGGCGTCGTCTTCTATCCTCGGAGAAATCGCTGATGCGTCTGGTGAACGCATCGATCGTATCCCGACGCCAGGGGCGAGATATGTCCTCGTTCCCGTGGGCGTGACGTCTCCTCTTCGACTTCCAATGGCCCGTCTCCCTATCCTCGTTATCCGAGGAATTGGTGATGGATGGGCTTCTCTTTCTGCGGGTGTTGAGGTGGTCCTCGTCGGAATCAGTGAGGGAAGATGTTCTCCTTTTCCTACGGTTGCGCCGAGCGTTGCTCGAGTTTGTTACGGAGGGATTTTCTCCTGAGGAGGGTTGTCGTTCTCCTGATTTTCCTCGGGCTGGCCGGCCACCAATTCGGTCGTGCACGCTACGACGGCGCCCACTGGTTTCGCTCCCCAAGGGGTACTGTTCATCCCTGGGTGCGTCTTCGTCCACCCTTTCCCCAATCCTGTGAAACACCGGGGGCCTGCGGCCATGCGGCCTTCTCCTAGACGGAGAGTGCGTTTCGCGTTCTGAGTCGAAGCTGAGTCGAGTTTGGATGTCTCGGTTAGACCTTCTCCTTTCTTCGGCTCGCACATGTGCGACTAGGGATTCAAAATTCCTACTCACAAATTCTCCTGGGAGTAGGTTGGGCATGAGTCCCTCCAGCGCGAGTGCACTGGTACCTGGGTTAGGCTCCTGGGGTCGGTCCGGTGCTGGAGGTGGCCCCGATGGGTGGTTCTCCGGCACTGTTTGTGCGGGAGTGATGAACGCATCCAAAGTCGGGCCTGAGAGTCTGTTAAATACCCTGGTTCGTGGCTCAGGGTTTCCTCCTTCGGGTCCGCTGGTTGTTCCAGCGGCTGGTCTCAGATTTGAGTCGTTCAAAGGTTGCGACTGGCTCATCTTAGCGTTCTAGTCCTTTTTTTCGAAAGCTCTTAGTGTTAGGGTCCCACGGATGGCGCCACTTGTTGATACAAAAGTTGGCAAGGCTTGGCTTGAGTATCAATTCGGGTATGTAATGCTTGGGAACCTGCGCACTAGGAAAACAAAGAGCACCGTTAGGCTTATCGAGGGATTGTTTCCCCCGATTATCCTCCGGCGTGAGAGTAAGTAATCGAGTTTAAGAGAAGGATTTGTAGATTAGGGTTAGGTATCGTACCTGTAGAGGACCTGGAGGACCTCTATTTATACACACGAAACCCTAGATGGTTTCGTGTTCCTCACTCTTTGGGTTATCCGATATCTATTGCCAAAATAGGAGATATCGCATAACCACACGGTTTGGGTAACCGTGTTTGGGCTTGGGCCTTCGTGGGCCTAAGCATTCCACTTGTTGCAGGTTACAGTTCGTATCCGTGGGCCTCGTGGGCTACGAATATTATAATAATGGCCCACTCGTAGTGGGCTTGCGTACTGGATGGGTTCGTGACCCGAATCCATACCATACGTCATCAGGGACTAAATTAGAAATTTTTGATATTTTGTTCCTTTTTAAATAGTGCGAAATGTACACTGTGATCATCCACAATAAACAAGCAGCCACAAAAATAATGTACGTTGACGGAAAATTATTTTTCTATATTTTGTTTTTAACCTCCTAATCTAATAAGGTCGTCTGAAATCTGCGAAAAAGATGTATGGTTCAGCTTCTGTTAGGAGAACCTTACCCGGTCCTTTTTGACCCATATCAAATGATTTTCAGTTATTAATCCCAACATTCAAAGCTGTTTATATGCTGTACTAAAATGCGATAAAGTAACAAGCATGTTTAATTATTGATCCCAAACAGCCCCATAGTTGATGGTGTTGTGCCAAAACATTTTAATTCTAACTGGTGATGGAACGTCCAGGCAACTGCAGAATCATTGTGCCGAATGATAGGTTCCTTTGATCACTATGAAGATTTTTTGATCTGATCATTCACGACTACTGAGTTTGAAGACCTTCCAGCTTCTGAGAAGACAATGGCACTCCAACGGATGACACTTTTTACTAGGTAAGATTTATCTTATTACATTTCCTTTTATGGCTATATTTTTGAATCCCATGGATAACCATTAATGACATACTTTATTAGCTATATTCAACTATAAAACAAAGAGATTTCAACATGATTCTCCTACTTTTTAACTAATGTTTTACTCTCGAGTTCATCGTGATTGAGTCATCAGTAATGTAGTATTTAATCAAGTACCTTATACGATCACATTTGTACGAATGCTAGAATATGCTTTATGTGGATAATTTTTATCAGCTAAGTCAAATAAGAATGTTGGCGAGATGGATAAGTTGTAACAATTACGTAACTTATGCACTATACATAGGTGTTTAACTATTGGACTCTTCGATTGTTAGTAAGAATATCTTGGAAGGCGTTACAGTATTTATGGTTTTCCCATCTTTGGTGTTTTACATGTATGACACGCTGCTTAAGACTCTTCCTTGACTTGCACAGGCGTCACACCAAGAAAACCCATATGCTTATTCAGCTGGAGAAGTGGTGACTATGGCTCAAGATGTGGTCAAGACAATGTTAGCCCGAGGGTACATTCTGGGTAAAGACGCATTGGGAAAAGCCAAAGCATTTGATGAATCTCATCAAGTATCAGCAAGTGCAGCTGCCAAAGTTGCTGAACTTAGTGAAAGATATGGGATCACTGATAAGCTTTGTGCTGGAATTGAAGTTGTTAGATCTGTAGAAAAGAATTACCATATTTCTAATACTACTAAATCAATAGTATCAGCTACTGGGAGATCGGCCATTGTTGTTGCTACTACTATGGTGAATAGTAATTACTTCTCAAAAGGTTCTCTTTGGATGTCTGATGCATTGAGTGGAGTTGCGAAAGCTGAAGAATGCTCTTAAACGATTAATGGTGAACATAGGAAAGTTATGAGTAAAGCTAACCTGCTCATTCGGCTAGGCCATGTAACTAAGATGTCGTTTTTGCTCAACTATATTGGTATGTTTATAATTTATTTTCCTTAAATTAATTTGAATGACTATAATTTTTAATAAGACACTGCTGATTCATCTTTTTATTTTCTCAGGTTGTGTAAACTCTAAGTGAAGGGAGATGGAATGCTGTTGAAAGGCACTTAGTTGGACCATTTTTTAGCAAAGGTAACATGATCGAATTTCTATGCAGTTTCTTTAATCAGTTATAGAAGTGCCCATTCAAGAGTAATCGCCACAAAGTTATTTGCTCTAACACACCACTGGACTTGGGTATTGTGCTTGAGCCTTCAAGTTCCATCATTCATCAGCATGCATATATGTGTAAACTCTTCTTTTACAAGTATCCATGCCAACCTCTTTGCTTTTATCTTGGATTATAAGTATAGATTTTTATTAGTTATGCTAGGATGGGAAGTTATTCAGTAGCTGCAAGGATTTGATGGCAGAAGCTTGCTTGTGCTCGCAACTTACCTTGCTGATATTGCGCTTGAAACATTTAAAAGATAGGCGTTGCTTTAGATCTCAGAATTCTCAATATAAAGTAACAATATTCATTTTAAGAGGTGTTGATATGCAGGTTTAATAAATGGTATATCTGTTGTGGTGGTTATGAACATGTTTTAACCATGTATGCTTTCACATGACCACATGTTTTAACGATTGTATTCTCATCTCTGTGTCTTAATGTTACATATGTGAACTAATTGTTTAATCAAGTTTTTTCACATACCCAAACTACTAAAACTACCCAAACTACTAAAACTACCCAAACTATTAAAGTTACCAACTTTATTACTAAAGACCGAAAACCTCTTTAGGCAGGAGACTTCCACTAAACATGACAAACTTTATTAGATGTAATACAAGAAATAGCACAAAAAAAGAGAGCTACTGATTGCATTCCATTGTTAAATATGAATTTTGGTGTCTAAAACAAAAATCACTAACTTACGTTATAGTTCCATAATCCAATTTTAAAGTAAACATGAGTTGAAAAGTACATCAAAAAAGTTAGACAATACCATTGGATCACTAAATCATTTTAAAGATTTTGGGAAAACTTTGACCCTTTGTACCAGGTCAACCCATTTTGAAAAAAGTTTAAAAGAGAAGATTCTTAATAGAGTACCTGATATATCTTAAGCCTAAAAGAAGCATACCCACTGATTAGTTACTTGGCTACAGAAGCTCACACATACGCTGCGACAAATAATAATACTAATATTAATAATAATTAAAAAAAAAAGAAAAAGAAAATGAAATATATTAGTTTACTCACAAACGGGGCAATATAAAAAAATCATACTTTAGCTTCAATAATAAGCGTACGATTAGGGTAGTGTTGCCAGCAGGTACTTGTCTTCACGTTCCTTTATCCACTTCTCATAAACAAATTTAACATAATTGTGATAGCATTAATGATTCTGAGATATTTCGTAATGTCACCAAAATGTGGGCTGTACTAGGCCTTCTCGATCTCTCTTTTTCAACTCACTTGTAGCAACAATGATCCTTATTACAATTGAACCTTGAAAAACCAGGACATTAGTTTTAAAAAGATCAAGTTATAAAAAGAGGTGCTGGAAACTACTTTATACCATGGCTAGAACACAAATGGTTATAAGTTATAACAAAAGAGTAAGTACTGGTACTCTTCCAGCTATTTATGACCAAATTAACTCAAGGGTAAGGTTTTAAGAACAACATTGTAAACAGTCTTTTACGTGATCCACACACACTTTTGATAAATCTTACACATAATAGATTTTAAGATTTGTTCTAATACTACAATCTAAGGTGAGGCAATTTAGGTGGTCAACAATAAAGAAGTAAATATGCAAGCATACCATGCTCAAATGAAACAAACATTTTGTTTAGATAAAGATCATACTTATCAACACTGTTTTTGCAATTGAGTAAACATTATACTCCGTACTAAACATTATATTGATGTGGACCAAGTTCAATAGAGAAATTAAAAAGAACAATAACACATAATAAACAGTTTGGAAATGTGATTGATATATTTCATTCCTTTGTATACTTATATTAAGTAAGGTTCTTATATTGACATCTAACTTTGTAATTCAGATGAGCAACCTACCATGAATGACCGGCTCAAGGAAGATTTTCAAACATCCTGCTTACATCTTTGCATGTTTTGGAAATATGTAGGTGTTAACTTCTGCGCTGCACTTGAACACCTTTTAACCCTCATTAGACCCCTGCGTGTACGAACATAATATGAACCACTGGATTTCCAGTGGTAACAAATAATATATAAAATTATGACGATTAAGAAATGTGATTTGACTTTTCAACCACTATAATATAAGCAAAAAGTATCCTATTCTACTTATTTTACAGTCTCGAAATGTTCTTGGATTCACCTTTGGTATAATTTAGATGATACCTTACTTTCTATACAAGAACAAGAAGTACATTCCCGTTGATAAAATAACTAAGTTTGATGAGAAAAAATGTTCACAGTTAAATGAATCAGAAAAGGATTTCTGAAATAAAAGATCGAAAATTGATCGATATTGTGAAGCTGAGCAAGTTATTAAGTTATGGTATTCTTCCGGCTGTCGCCAAACTCGAAGAGAACAGACATGATGCTGGCCACCTAGCCACCGACACTCAAGTTCACCCAAATGTGCAAAACAATATCTTTGACTTTTTTTTGAACGACATATCTTTGAAATTACTTTATGAAATATTTGTATATGTACCCATCTTTTTGGCTCATAAAATCAAATTTATTAGTATTTATGTGGTTTGATCTTGCATATTTTTAAGTGTAAATTAAATACATATTACCTTCTTATTAATATAAGCATCTTTTGACCTTAGAAACTTAAACCGTCAACTTAAGCATGCATGAGTGTGGCTGGTCATTCTTTATTCATGAATAGCTTAAACAACTTAAATTTGCTTCCAATTGAAAAATGCAATGTTCTTGACTTTACCATTTTATGGTTATGCAATAGTATCTAATGAACTTGGTCAGTTATCCATGATAATAATTTTTTCTTTTCCACTGAGATTAGTTGTAATGGTAATAGCAAAATGGTTACAAAGAACTTTGTTTGTATAAATAAGCTTTACTTCACATGAGTTTAAATCATAAACTATGTTGTTACAAAGAACTTTATATATTTTAATTGTTCAATAAATGTTAACGTTCATTTATTTTCATTGTTAATGCATTCAATATAAAAATTGAGACGTTTATATCTTATTTTCGTTAACTTATTTATTATTACTCCTTTGTCACATTTATCTGATATCTTTTGATAACATCATTATACCAAATTTATCTAAAATATTATTTATTTACATACGTATTATTTCCAATGAATAATTGCTATGTTAAATTTCCGTTAATACATTATCGATTTCTTAGTTTCCATTAATAAAAGTAAAGGCCAGACATTATCTAACGTTGGGTTGTTTCTTTAGAGGCCGGTTTCTCTTATGGGGAACTATATGTTGTTGTCTCAACGATCAAGAGCAGGAAGGGTTTCAAGATTCTATATTGTGATAGAGATGGTAAATACACATTCAACGACATACGTTGCGTATAAAGAAGCTTTATTTAACATTTGAACTAAAAGCCTATACTTTGAAATGATGGATAATTTATTAAGTTTTATTTACTCTTATCAGATTACCATTCATTTCTTTTTGTTATTTATTCCATGTATAAATATTTTACGATGTTTGTATACTATTAACCATTACTTAAAATTACGATGTCTATGTTTTAAAATGTAATTTTACTATATTAAATTGCTTAAATTCATATTAAAGTTCCTTTGATTATTACCTATGTCTTAAAATGTAATTTTACTACCCTTCTTTCGCTATAGAAAAATAATCCAACGATATTTATAAGTCATGCCCGCCCATCGGGCGGGCTTTGAAATCTAGTATATATATATATATATATATATATATATATATATATATATATATATATATATATATATATATATATATATATATATATATATATATATATATATATATATATATATTATATATGTATATATGTATATATCTCGTTATTTTTCAAAAGTTTCATTTATATCAAAAAGTTTAATTTTTTGTGTTTGATTCTTGGTTTCTTAATACTTTAGGATAAATCTAGTTTTTTTGAAAAATTCGAAATATATATGTTCTTCATTTTCTCGATTGGGGTAACACTTGTGGTAAAAAGTTTGCAACTTTATGATTGTTTGAGTGTTATTAAGTATAAAAAGTACAATAATCTTAATAATCTTGGATTTGCAAACTTGTTTTGGGTATCTTTGAAGTTCTTGGAGATTTTTCGAAAAAGACCATTTTTCGAATCGTTGGTTAAGACGTGTTATTCAAGATTCGTGGATTACTCGGTGTTATTCTCTCTTGTATAAGTGAGAAAAACACTTCGACTCGTAAAAAATCTCTAATTTGTACAAATTAGAAATTTGAAGAAAATTTCGAATTGCAAAATTTAGAATAAGACCAAATATTTCGAATAGTGTTTTTCGAATAGGCATATTTCGAATAGGCAAATTTCGAATAGATCCATATTTCAAATAAGCATATTTCGAATAGGTAAATTTCGAATAGACCTAAATTTCGAATAGTGCATAAAAATTTCAAATACGCACTAATATTTCGAGTAAGCTTCAATATTTCGAATAGTGCTGACAATTTCGAATAGTGGTGCTGTAACACCCCCAAAATTTAACCATGACAGCGGAAGACTTTTTAAAAATACAGCGGAAGACTTTAAAAATACAGCGGAAGACTTTTGGGTGTTACTTCGAGGATCTTTTATCACAATCACAGAAACGACACAAAGTGACGTTTTAAAGTTCAAAATACCATATATAATGATGTTTCAAGATTTAACAATAAGTTTATTGGAAATGTATCAAAACATTTATTTTAGCCCATGCCAGTTTACAAGCCCACTCCGTGCCTTCAAGATCCTTCATGTCTATTTCCTGAGATAAACATGCTAAAAGTCAACATAAAGTTGAGTGATATTCATAGGTTTGAAAATTAAACAGTTGAACACAAGATATAGTCATTTATTGCAAA
>LBNU01039044.1:84336-101342 GCA_014162995.1 Artemisia annua
AAACTTTATATCAAGTCATATGATGAATCACGATAAAAGAAATATGTCACATATCGTTATATATATCGTTAATATTAATTATATAACGTATATATATAAATTTATCTCGTTCTTTAATCTCGAATACACGTTCATTCATATAAACATTAATATTATTTTTATAAAATAATATTATTGAAAATCCTTTAAATTTCACCAAAGTTACACTTTTAACCCTAACGGTATAAATTTAACACCGTTAGTCCGAAGTTAACGATTGTTTCATTTCAAGTCCAAATAATATCATTATTTACATTTTATAATTCCAAGTTTCTATATTTACTGTTTATAACCTCAGAAATTCAGTTTGACAGTTTCTACCCTAACTTTCCAATGTTTACACTTTTAGTCCCTCGTTAGCCAAACTTTGCAAAGTTAGTCCAATTTTCACCAAATTAAAAGTTTAACATTTTTATTTTCTAAATAAGCTCAAAACATTCCTAATAGCTTATTGGACCAGCTTATTGCTTAAAATCACTTATTTTTGCTTAATGGGCCTTAACGTGTACACTTTAAAGGCCCATTAGCATTTTACGAACCGTTGGGCTTATGAAACTTTTAGGCCTGGTTTTGGGCTTCTCTTATGGTCCTTATAACATTTCAAAAGGGCTTGTTGGACCAGCTTATAGCATAAACTTAAAAGGAGCTTATTGGGCTTTTAAGCCTATTTGTTAATAATAAGAGTTTTAAAAGAACATATTTTGTACCAACGGATTTGCCTTTGAAAACAGCTTATATGAGCTTCTTAGATCGATCCTTTTATGTTTCCTGGTTGCTAGCAAGGTTGTTAATGAGATCAAGTTTTAAAATTCACAGGTTATGTGTCGAATTAAAGAAATACGAGGTCAAAGTATACGGCTCAAACTCATTGTTGAAACAGTCTTTACATTCTCAAAAATATTCTAAGTGTTGAAAATAAATTCGAATAGGTCCAAGGGAATTCTAAACGCGTTGGTTTTTATATATAAACGTTATTATTTCGTACAAAACTTTGTGGTTCTCATTTATTAGCTTAGTGAACATTAGGGATGTTGAATAAAATGTATGTGTTATGTTCGAGTATCATGAAATAAAAGGACAAAGAAAACGTGCTAACATTGAAATAACGAAATGACAAATAATAAAATGATTCAAGTATTCTCACCTCACCTCAAAAGGGTGGGGTAAAATTGGACGTAGAGGTCGAGCTGGAACACGAGATCAATGTGGTTCGATTCTCAACCCACCAAGGATCTAGGATGAGCTGAGTTTGGTACTTAAACTTGATTCTAACCCCTCGAGAACTAGGCAAAACGTTCGTCCCATTTCATTAGTAATACTTCACGAATTTTATACAATTGGTACATTTTAGTGTGTGTCTTCAATATGAGGTTCCATGGTAGATTATAAAGAGTTCTTAGGATGAAATGACAAATGAAATATGACAAAGGAATGGTGTGTTGGCTCAATTTTAATGGGTGGCACCACATATTCGACCAATCGAACAAAAACACAAAGAGAATGTGTAAGACTTTGTGTCATGTTGTTCCTGACTTATTCTGAACGTTCACACTGGGTTTTCCAATGATTGGGTACTGCTGGAGGTGAGTTTGAAGTTATATGATTTGGTTTGGAGCAAAATATCATTTTGTGTTCATGGAATACCAAACGTGTAATGACCTTTGCTTTCGTCAATTTTCACACAGCAAACGTTCATGGTATTTGAATTGAGAAGTCATTCACGATTCCTTGTAGCAAGGTTAAACGAGATGTGAAATAAAATGGTGAGATTATATGTCGAATTTATGAGAAAAACGAGGTGTTTGTGGCTATGTCGTGTCTGGAACAAAGAATAACAAAAGAGGGTTTCGCTGGGACAGTTGGCCAGGTGGGCTTTGGTTTGGCAGATCAGGCCCAAGAAAGGAAAAAGAGATAAATAAGGGTCCGTTTGGTACTGCTGTGGTTTAACGTGGCCCATTGGGTCACGTGGGCCCAATTTGTGAGTTTTGAGAGTCGGGTTTCGCTCCAATAATATTAGTGATCAATCTCGGGAATTTTTATAGGCTCCGGAATTATATAAATTGTGTACGGTAATTAAACGAAACGTATATTTATAAAATAATACGTTTTGAAATATATTCGCGATATTAGACTATCATGGTTTGTGTGCAAGCATCGTTCCTAGGCAAATGATCAATCACAAATATCATAGAGGTTCATGTAATACGTCATGCATAAAAAAAAATTGTTACCCGTAAAAATGGTATTTTAAATAACAAAATACCTTTTATTTATATTTAATATTTACTAATCGAATGGGAAATTTACGAGAGGCTACAGTACCTACTCCTTATAGTGAATTCCGTCCCGGAATTCAGTCTAAGATAGTTGCCAGGGGTGTCTAAGGAAAGAGATGTGAATACTAGGTGCGAATCTGATCCTCGCGTTCCTTAGAAATCCTATATCTCAAGCATAACTTACACATACTTCAGAGACTATTGTTCCCTTCATTGCATGATTCTTCCTAAATTAGACATAGGTGATCAGGCTATGTATAATTTACGAGTAATAATGCAATGCTTAGACCAATCGACTCGTATGATGTCCAGTCTAGCTGTTATAACTCTCGGTGTAAAATAGATTTTTGGCCATGCCACAAATAAAATGATAGCTAAAATAGAGAGAGAGTGGATAATATGGAATAGATAGCACAATGGGTGAGATAACATCTCTGCGAGTCACTTATTGAACATAAAGTAGACTCGTGTCATGAAAAGGCGAACACTTAAAAGGGCAACATAAACTTAGTACAACTATGTGCATAAGGGAGTACGACAGTTGATTTCTAAACTTTATCCATCTGTTGTTGAGACCTTATCAATAATTTTCCACTGGTTCCTTGGGGAAAATAAGTTTCTCATCGAGTCATATCTCTTTCAACGGGATGACAAGAGATTCATCTAATAAGTACTTCTTAAGATTTGACACATGAGAAGTGTTATGAATTCGACTAAGTTCTTCCGGTAGTTTCGAGTTTATATGCAACGGATCCTATCCTTTCCAGGATTTTGAGTGGACTGTTATATCGTGGGTTTAACTTTTCATGTTTTCCAAAACGTACTATTTCTTTCCAAAGGGATACTTTTTAACAAAGCTCTATTTCTAACTTGAAGTTTCATTGGTTTTTGCCTCACGTCGGCGTAACTTTTCTGTTGGTCTGTGGCAGTTTGTAAACATTGTTGATTTAGACGATTCTTTCTGTGGTTCCATGTACGAGTTTTGGTCTGGTGAGTTGTATCTTTCCAACTTCTGCCCAACAATCGGGTGATCAGTACCTTCGACCATAAAGTGCTTCGAACGGTGTTGCCTTTATATTGACATGATAATTGTTTTATATGAGAGTTCAATTAACGACAAGTGTCTGTCATAACCTTTTCTGAAGTCAATAACACATGCTCGGAGCATATCCTTCAAGGTTTGGATAGTTCTATCACTTGGACCATCGGTCTGTGGGTGCTATGCTATGCTCATATCTTGCTTTGTTCCTAAAGCTTTTGCAAAGATTTCAAAAATAAGATGTGAAACGACTATCGCGATCTGATATGATTGAAATCGGCACTCCATGCCGCGAAACTATTTCTTCCAAATACAATTTGAGCGAGTGTGTTTATTTTGTCAGTTTCCTTAATAGGCAGAAAATGAGCGGCTTTGGTTAAACGATCAATGATAATCCAAATCGTGTCATAACCAGTTGAGGTTCTGGGCAGTTTGGTGATAAAGTCCATTGTAATATGTTTCCATTTCCACTTTGGAATTTCGTGTTGTACGAATAATTATGATAGTTTTCTGATATTCCGCCTTTACTCTCAAATGTGTCAAACATATACTAACATACTCTGCGATGTCAGCTCTCATGTTTGTCTACTAATAAAGTTTCTTTAGATCCTGGTACATTTTGTCGGAACCCAGGTTAATGGAGTATTTTGACTTGTGAGACTCATGCATAATGAGATCACGAATATCTCCAAAGAGTGGGATTCAACTTTTGTTCTTAAAACAAAGCATTCTAGTGGATCTTTTCACGAAACCATTCTTGTTTTCAGCATGCCATAAATCTTTTCCTTAGGTCGGTTCTCTTGTTTAAGAGCGTCACTTTGAGCGGTAAGGATTTGTGATGGAAAGAGCGAACAAATAGTCATCCCTAACGATCTAACCCTGAGAGGTTTCAATCGTTCCTTCCGGCTTAACGTATCTGCTACTACATTGGCCTTTCCGGGATGATAACGAATTTCATAACCATAGTTGCTGAGTAGCTCTAGCCAACGGTATCGTCCCATATTCAATTTCTTTTGATCCAAAATATGTCGNTAAAATGGTGAGATTATATGTCGAATTTGTGAGAAAAACGAGGTGTTTGTGGCTATGTCGTGTCTGGAACAAAGAAAAAAAAAAGAAACAAGAATAACAAAAGAGGGTTTCGCTGGGCCAGTTAGCCAGGTGGGCTTTGGTTTGGCAGATCAGGCCCAAGAAAGGAAAAAGAGATAAATAAGGGTCCGTTTGGTACTGTTGTGGTTTAACGTGGCCCATTGGGTCACGTGGGCCCAATTTGTGAGTTTTGAGAGTCGGGTTTCGCTCCAATAATATTAGTGACCAATCTTGGGAATTTTTATATCTCCGGAATTATATAAATTGTGTACGGTAATTAAACGAAACGTATATTTATAAAATAATACGTTTTGAAATATATTAGCGATATTAGACTATCATGGTTTGTGTGCAAGCATCGTTCCTAGGCAAATGATCAATCACAAATATCATAGAGGTTCATGTAATACGTCATGCATAAAAAAAAAATTGTTACCCGTAAAAATGGTATTTTAAATAACGAAATACCTTTTATTTATATTTAATATTTACTAATCGAATGGGAAATTTACGAGAGGCTACAGGTGCTGAAAATTTCGAATATAGGTTCCATATTTCGAATAGTGTGAAAATTTCGAATAGCTGAATCTTTTGAATAGTGAAGTGGATTTTTCGATTAGTGGGTTCTTGTTGACTTTTTGCATCTGAAAGTTGACTTTTGGCGACTAAATTTCAAACGACTATAACTTTTGAACCATAGCTCCGTTTTCTACGAATTACCTATCAAAACGAACGTGGTGAGATCGAGTAGAAATGAGCAATTATTCAAATAACAACACTACGGGGGCATTATACCCTGAATAGCATTCAAGAAAACTAGGTCTTGAGAGTCTCAGCTATATCCATCCAAGCCACGTTCAGTGCATATTCTGAGTCCTATCTATTGAAGTTCACAAAGTCGTTGGGACTTACTTTAATTCCAATGATGCATGTTCTCAACTCAACATTTGTTGAAGTTAAAACATTTCAACATGTCACTTTCGAAAAAAAAAATGTAACAGAAAAAGAAGAGAATAATTCTTAAGAGTATAGAAACAAACACAACAGAAAGAAAATAAATGATAACAAAAATTTCAATCAGTTGGGAACTCTAGCTTTAATAACAGATTTGTGGGATGATTGGAAGATCCCATTAGATTTTCACCAAGTTCCAAGGCTTCCAATGATTACGCTATCAATGAATAAATGTTGACTTTGATGTTTGATTCGATTGCATCATTACACACCAGGCATCTAATAGAATCCATGCTGATTCCACAAAGGTCCAGATTCTATCTTGTAGGCAACGGATCATTCATAAGACGTCAGGAGAGGATATTGATTTTAATCGGCACCAGGATGCTCGTTCCATCTGATCCCACGTTACTGATTGATATGAGAATTACTAGATTTTCCAATAAATTTCCTCAGAGCAGTTAGTTGAGTTGATGCAAGCTCATGATAGATTGGGCGACGCCAGCCCAATTCAATGGAGTCGGCCCAGATGGTAGACAAAATTAATCTCTAATTTGCGCCATTTATCACATTTAGGAAGACTTGAAGTTACTGATTCCCATCCGGTGATTATCTCACAAGAAGAAAATTAAGCCATCTCCCACTTTCTTCATGGCATAGATTCTTCACATTTCGTTGGATATTTTTAACAGCCAGATAGGTTCATTGATAAAACATGACTATAGTAAGGCACCAGATAAGCCAAGGTAGAATGGACAACAGTCACATGGATTCATTGGGATTACATTGTAAGCCCAAAGAAGCGTATTTAAATATTTGTTTCCTATGTCAAACTCAGGGATACACTGCATGCAGTTCACGCTCCTTGTTTGCTAACTTTTCAGACAATTAGCAGCAGCTCCTGCACTATCACAGTAAATGCATTTCATTCATTTTATTGAGCACTACATTATGCCACTAGAGTTTTAGTAAAGGTACTGTGTGACATGTTTGTAATTTTACTTTTATCAAGTATTTCCGTTCAGTTTCCCCTTGCTTCTAACTAATGTAATTATCTGCTTACACTTCTAGTAATTTTCTTCTAGGGTCTTGCTAGTTTGGTGTTAATGCAAATATACATTACTTTATGCGTTCGAAAACAAGGGTTAACAATGTTTATACTCATTATATGTACATACCTTAGGCTCTTTTTTTTCGCACATTTAGCATCTGCTTATCCACTATCATATGTAAATGCATTTCCCTATTATTGACACTAAAGTTTTATAAATGCTATCTGCGTGACATTTATGGTAATATTATCTTGAGAAATTGATCCACATCAGCAAATTAAAGTGTCCAGGTTCATCAGCAAATCAAGACATGGGTTTGTTGCTGGTCATACAGCCATAGATGTAAAAGCATCAAGATTAACAATAAGAACGAGGACAAAGAGCAACTTTGGAAAATACCAGTTCCTATTTACAAATAAATAAGGGATTGCAACACCAACACATCAAGTAGTAATCATTCTTTTCTTTATAACCAAAACATTTATTGCTAATTTGTTCTGATAATAGTTTTCAATTATCTAAATAGTCTGTATCTTTAGAACTAAATATCTAAATTTTATAGATTATTGTCAATAGAATAGAAGTACTTGTTTGGATCCAAATAGTAACGCAAAAGAAAAAACAACAATAACTGAACGCCAACAAAACTGACGTTAATACAGTACAAACAGAAAAACATTAATAAATAAAATCAAGCATAAAAGTAACAGAATTTCGCGCGCATTATTCATAACGAGAAACCAGCCTCTTAAGGAAGTCGTTCAAGCAAAGATAGATTTATGTTGTTTTTGAGGAAGATGCCCCATCCCCTCGAATAGGATTCCAATTATAATCCTCGAACCAATCTGTTGGGTACCAACTAGTTTCTGGTTCTTCTGAAGCTCCCTGGTTCTCCATCACTGGGACATAGCACTCCACATCCATTGGTGGTTGTGGTGGTGGCGGCGGTGGTGCTTCAGCAGGGGTCCCATTCTTGATCAGACGCTGAAGCCTTTCATCAATTTCCATGACGTTTTGATCAGCCAGTGAAGAAATAGCCTGCTTTTTTGGTATGTCCAAGTCATCAGCCACCGAGACTTGGCCACTCAAGCAGTCAGACATCAGATTGTCCATCTCCAGACCTCTGTTCAGCGTCATCTGCTTCTTGATTCGATCCTCCAGCTTTTTTATCCTATTCTCGAGGTACATAGTTTTATTCTCCATGTGCTTGCTTCTATCCATAACAGACATGGACCTGAATTTTATCAGCAAACTACGGACAACCTCATGATCATTAGGCCACACCTCATAACCAGGTTTATACGGGCCATTAATAATGGCGCAGGCTTCGACACCACATAAAGTGGTTATCTGGTCTAACTTTGCCGTTAGGCCCTTTTTCCTTTTGTTGTAGGTGGCTTTCCTTTCTGTTGCTTTCTCTATATACTCATTATTGTTTCGGTAGCACTTTGGCATGTTAAGAATATTTGGGCTAGAGAAGCAGAGAAATATTGGTGGAAGATTGGTGAGGGTTGTGTTTTTTGATTGCAAATGAGCTTTCATATATATACACATACAGGTTTTAATATCATGTAATGCTTTTTAATTTATGACTTGAATGATAGTCATAAATTCAGAGATTATCTTTAAACATAATGATGACTAGCATTATATTTAAGATTATGTTATGTCGAAGGAAAATATTTTTAAACTTAGCTTTACAAAACATTGAGAAACTATCATTTATGAATAAACATTATAGGCACCGCAACCAATTTATCAACTATTCAATTTTATTTCTACACACTTTGAAAAAATACGAACAAATTTCTTTGATTATTGACACTTCTAGATATGTACTAAATTGATCATATTACACTTTTTGTGTAGAAAAAGTATACGTTTGTGCATATTAACAAGTGCAATCATTTTTTGTATACATCAACACTTGTGAAGAATTTTAGAAATTTCAAATTTTTATACACTTATTTTTAACTATAAGAAATCAAACTTGTACACATTTATAGTGCAGATAATATGCGTAGAATTAACATTTTGGGAGAAGACTTTCTAAGATTGTGTGAAAAAAACTGTGTATAACTGACATTTTAAGTGAAAAGAAAACAACACATTTTTTTATTAGAAGTTGATCTTTTAATTAGCTTCAATTGTATAAGTTTTTGGCTAGCGAACATGAGATGATCGCTTTGATGATGTCAGTCGTGAATACGATTTTTTTTCTTTGAAACGACTAATTTCTTTATCTAAAAGTTAGCATGAAACTCAAAACTACAATAAATCAAGAAACACCAAAACCAAAACTACAAACAGTCAAAAACCCTCTCCATACTAATATCAAGATTTGTATATTTAATATTTTGTTGAAATAAATATCTCACTCTTATCAAAATGAGATGTTAATTTCTGTAGTAAAGATTAATTGTTAATATTTTACCATGTATGTATCGACCAGTGATATATACTTCTAAGAAAGTAAGATATGCTTTTCAAAATCATGTGCCATGTGAACTTTCTTACTTAAACCATATTAATATGTTGTCAAATGGTCTTCAAAAAAGTATGGTGCTCCATCCGTCTTAATACCAATGTTAAATTTAACTTTTAAGATGTATCAAGTTAAGTTTCTTAGATAATCCGAAATTAAAATATTATATGCAAAACTAAACAAAAGCAATAATTACTCAACACAGAGTATATATTATTCCTCGTTTGAAAATCTGAATGCTATAAATACGTCAGTTTCATTGTTTTACAAACTAACAAGACCAATAGAATGTGTGACTAATAAGTTATCTAACAGTTTGAAAATTTGCTAAATATGGCCTTTTGCAACTTTCAAATTTTAATCATTGTGCTTTTAGAAACTGCAACACCAAATGTGCAAGGAATCGTGGGGCCGTAGTAGTTTTGCTAGATGCATGATAGAAGTGAAGTCGGATGAGGTGCTTCGGGATAGCCTCACTGTTGAGATACCATTACTTGATGGTTCGGGTTCAACTATTGAGAAAATACGGGTTGAATACGAGTGGAAACCACCTCGGTGTGATAACTGTAAGATCTTTGGTCATACTCTGATTGATTGTCCTAAAGTTGCTGCACCTCCAGTTCAGCCTACTAAGCCTGTTAATGATGGTTTCACGACTGTCAATAATAAAAAGAAAGGTAAGCAAGGTGGTTCTAAAACTCAGGGTAAAGGAGGGTTTTCTAAACCTGTTATGGGTAAGCAGTTTCAGTATCAACCCAAAAAGACTGCTCCTGAACCTAAGAAGGTGGACGGCACTAAGCAGAAGGCATCTGATGTGCCTAGTACGAGTGGAACGAAGATTTCTACATCAAATCAATTTGTTGCCCTTAATATAGATGATCTGGATGCTTTTGGTATTCCGTCTAACGACAACAACAAGGATGTGGATGTTGGTAGTACAATGGAAGTTACTGCAGATGAGTCTATTAAGGCAGGTAGTACAATGGGAGTTAATAAGGATGAGTCTACTAAGACATGTAATACAAAGGAAGTTAATGTGGTAGAGTCTAGTAAGGGTTCTACTCCTATAGTTGAGAAAATCGGTAAGCTTGAAAAGCTACTTATTGATGGGAAAGCTACTCTTGTGGATGATGATGGTCATCCTATTCCGTCGACCTCTTCCACTAAGAGGGCTAACACATTTTCTAAGGTGGGAGAAATTGTGGTGTCTGATTCTGAAGACGAAGTGGTTGCTAACCCTTTTGATGAGTCTGCTAATCTTTTTGGTGGGGGGCAAGAGTTTGAACAAGATTATGATGACTATGACTACGATGATTATGCGAACTAGGTGTATGATCTTCCCGGTAATCTGGATGCTTTCAATGCCATGTATGGCACCAAGCTTCAAGGCCTTAGGAAGTAATTTATTTCGTTGTTCTTAAGTCATCATTTGAGTTGTGGTTTGATTTCTAGTTGAGAAATTAGGAAGTATCTTGATATGTAAGCTTTTAGCCTATGTAACGGGCTGAGATGTGGGACTTCACCCATATCCATTGTACTTAAAAGTTTTTGGTTAATATATTTACCAGGGTGCAGGATTACTCCCCTTTACAAAAAAAAAAAAAAAAAAAAAAAAAAAAAAAAAAAAAAAAAAAAAAAAAAAAAACAGCTTTGAATTAATGTAAGTTCTATTGTACGTAACCAGGCAAATATATCAAGAGAATATTTACGACCGTCATATATCCTCATTGCCCGGTTTGTGATGTGGATACAGAACCGAGGAACATTTGTTTGTTGAATGTCTGATTGCTAGGTTTTGGTTAGAGGTTCTAAAATGGCGGAACATTAGCAACACTCAAATAGAAAACCTCAATGATGTCTTCAATATTGCAAATTGAACATTACTACACATGACACATCGATCCAACCTTCTCGACGCCGTTGTTCAATCTCTTAAATGTTCAATCTCTTGATTGTTTTGTTTAAAAAATTAATGGATGTTAGTTAACTTAAACAAAATCTTTATAAGATAGCCATTCCAATACTCTGCGCAAAATTTACAAGTAGTAATTTTAATATTTTGTTGAAGATAAATCTCTCACTCTTATTAAAAAGAGATGTTAATTTCGGTAGTAAAGATTAATCTATATTTTACCATATATCGACCAGTGATACATACTTCTAAAAAAGTAAGATATGCTTTTCAAAATCATATGCCATGTGAACTTTCTTAGTTAAACCATATTAATATGTTGTCAAATGGTCTTCAAAAAAGTATGGTGCTCCATCCGTCTTAATACCAATGTTAAATTTGACTTTTAAGATGTATCAAGTTAAGTTTCTTATATAATCCGTAATTAAAATATGTATATGCAAAACTAAATGAAGCAATAATTACTCAACACAAAGTATATATTATTCCTCGTTTGAAAATCTCAATGCTATAAATACGTCAGTTTCATTGTTTTACAAACTAACAAGACCAATAGAATGTGTGACTAATAAGTTATCTAACAGTTTGAAAATTAGCTAAATATGGCCTTTTGCAACTTTTGAATTTTAATCATTGTACTTTTAGAAACTACAACAGCTTTGAATTAATTTAAGTTCTATTGTACGTAACCACGCAAATATATCGAGAGAATATTTACGACCGTCATATATCCTCATTGCCCGGTTTGTGATGTGGATATAGAAACCAAAGAACATTTGTTTGTTCAATGTCTGATTGCTAGATTTTGGTTAGAGGTTCTAAAATGGTGGAACATTAGCAACACTCAAATAGAAAACCTCAATGATGTCTTCAATCTTGCAAACTGAAACAACATTACTACACATCGATCCAACCTTCTCGACGCCGTTGTTCGATCTCTTAGATGATAAATTTGAATGCCCCAAGCTTGATTGTGGGCTTACGGGCCACCAGGATTTAAGATTTCTTTAATGCTGATGATGTTCGCAATATAATCTCAACTCATCCGTTTAACCTCTCTTGTATATCCACATAATCTCAACTCATCAGTTTAAAATATCTTGTGTATCAATATTATCTCGACTCATCCGTTTAACACCTCTTGTATATCAATATCATGTCGACTCATCTGTTAAACATCTCTTCTATATCCATGTAATCTCGACTTACCCGTTTAACATCTCTTCTATATCCATAGCATCTTGACTCATCCGTTTAACATCTCCTGTGTATCAATATCATCTCGACTCATCCGTTTAACATTTCTTTTATATCCATATCATCTCGACTCATCGGTTTAACATCTCGTGTATATCAATACCATCTCGACTCATCTGTTTAACATCTCATGTATATCAATACCATATCGACTCATCATCTTAACATCTCATGTATAATGAATTCGTTTAACAACTTACGTATAATAATTTAATTAAAACTTTTGGGATATATTTAAAAATTTTAAAACAAAAAGCGCTAACAACGTTTGTTTTAAATGTAACATTGTTCTGTGTAACCGAATCTTATATCAAAGCAATAAGTGCTAACAACGCTCATTTTAAACTAACGTTGTTATAGTTTCACACCGTTCAATTTAGGAACGTTTTATTGTAAAATTTACGATATTGTTCTAAATAATATATATTGTAAGAGTGTAAAAAAAATTTAAAAATACTTTTATCAATTACACGTAGTCACTATAAGTGGTCCCAGAGTCGCTAAAAGTTTCGCACCAATATTTCACGAAAAGTCAAAATGCCCACCTAAAATATTCATTCCCCTCCATGAGCTATAGAGACGACATACGTATATGTGTAGTCGTTGCAGGTTTGATACAAAAAAAACATATCTCATTTACTCTCATCTCTCCAACACTTAACACTTTACCAAAAATCATTTAATCACTTCATCCTCTTGTTTTTCATTGATTCACCATCAAAAATCAATGAAACATAAAAAGAAGAGAATAATTCTTAGAGTATAGAAACAAACAAAACAGAAAGAAAATGAACGACAACAAAAATTTCAGTAAGTTGGGAACTCTAGCTTAATAACAGATTTGTGGGATTGGAAGATCCCACTAGATTTTCACCAAGTTTCAAGGCTTCCAATGATTACGCTATCAATGAATAAATGTTGACTTTGATTCGATTGCATCATTACACACCAGGCATCTAATAAAATCCATGCTGATTCCAGAAAAATCCAGATTCTATCTTGTAGCTAGGCAACGGATCATTCATAAGACATCAGGAGAGGATATTGATTTTAATCGTCCCCAGGGTGCATGTTCCATCTGATCCTACATTACTGATTGATATGAGAATTACTTGGTTTTTCGATAAGTTTCCTCAGAGCAGTTAGTTGAGTTGGTTCAAGCTCATGATAGATTGGGCGACGCCAGCCCAATTAAATGGAGTCGGCCCAGATGGCAGACAAAATTAATCTCTAATTTGCGCCATTTATCACATTTAGGAAGACTTGAAGTTACTGATTCCCATCCGGTGATTATCTCACAAGAAGAACCCACTTTCTTCATGGCATAGATTCTTCACATAAGGCCATTTTGTATTACGTTCAGTTTCTCTCATTTCGTTGGATATTTTTAACTGCCAGCTAGATAAGATCATTGATACAACATGACTATAGTAAGGCATTGGGATTACATTGTAAGCCCAAAGAAGTGTATTTAAATATTTGTTTCCTATGTCAAACTCAGGGATACACTGCATGCAGTTCACGCTCCTTGTTTGCTAACTTTATAGACAATTAGCAGCAGCTCCTGCACTATCACAGTAAATTCATTTCTTTCATTTTATTGAGTACTACATTACGCCACATGAGTTTTAGTAAAGGTACTGTGTGACATGTTTGTAATTTTACTTTTATCAAGTATTTCCGTTCAGTTTCCGCTTGCATCTAATTAACTAATGTAATTATCTGCTTACACTACTTGTAGTTTTCTTCTAGGGTCTTGCTAGTTCGGTGTTAGTGCAAATATACGTTACTTTCGGCTTTTAAAAGCAAGGGTTAACAATGTTTATACTCATTATATGTATATACTTTAGGCTCTCTTTTTTTCGCACATTTAGCATCTGCTTATCCACTATCATATGTAAATGCATTTCCCTATTATTGACACAAAAGTTTTATAAATGCTATCTGCGTGACATTTATGGTAATATTATCTTCAGAAATTGATCCACATCAGCAAATTAAAGTGTCCAGGTTCATCTGACAATCAAGACATGGGTTTGTTGCTGGTCATACAGCCATAGATGTAAAAGCATCAAGATTAACAATAAGACCAAGGACAAACAGCAACTTCGGAAAATACCAGTTCCTATTTACAAATAAATAAGGGATTGCAACACCAACACATCAAGTAGTAATCATTCTTTTCTTTATAACCAAAGCATTTATTGCTAATTTGTTCTGAGAATAGTTTTCAATTATCTGAGGTGTTAATGTATAAATATAGTCTCTATCTTTAGAACTAAATATCTAAATATTATAGATTATTGTTTATAGAATAGAAGTGCTTGATTTTGCTCAAAAAAAAAAGAATAGAAGTACTTGTTTGGATCCAAATAGTAACGCAAAAGATAAAACAACAATAACTGAACGCCAACAAAACTGACGTTAATACAGTACAAACATAAAAACATTAATAAATAAAATCAAGCATAAAAGTAACAGAATTTCGCGCGCATTATTCATAACGAGAAACCAGTCTCTCATACTTCGCTCGCATTATTCATAACGAGAAACCAGCCTCTTATGGAAGTCATTCAAGCAAAGATAGATTTCTCCTCCCTAATCTTTTTAAAAAACAAGCTAATATTATGCTGTTTATCCACTAAAAGAACAAGCAGATCATAACTTGCATATTTTTAAGTGCTTATTTATTAAAAAGTAAGCAGGCTAGCAGTTTCATTCAAACATTTAAAACTGCTTATCTGCTATTTTGCCAAGTAGAAAACCACTTACGCAATTCCAAACACCCTCTAAGATGTTTGGTATTACAGGTGGCATGATTCTTTGAATTGTTTAGTCATATTTTCGAACTCAAGACTATTGAAAAAGACTAATGGAACATAAAAAGAAGAGAATAATTCTTAGAGTATAGAAACAAACACAACAGAAAAAAAAAATGAACGACAACAAAAATTTCAATCAGTTGGGAACTCTAGCTTTAATAACAGATTTGTGGGATTGGAAGATCCCACTAGATTTTCACCAAGTTTCAAGGCTTCCAATGATTACGCTATCAATGAATAAATGTTGACTTTGATTCGATTGCATCATTACACACCAGGCATCTAATAGAATCCATGCTGATTCCAGAAAAATCCAGATTCTGTCTTGTAGCTAGGCAACGGATCATTCATAAGACATCAGGAGAGGATATTGATTTTAATCGGCATCAGGGTGCATGTTCCATCTGATCCTATTACTGATTGATATGAGAATTACTTGATTTTTCGATAAGTTTCCTCAGAGCAGTTAGTTGAGTTGATTCAAGCTCATGATAGATTGGGCGACGCCATCCCAATTAAATGGAGTCGGCCCAGATGGCAGACAAAATTAATCTCTAATTTGCGCCATTTATCACATTTAGGAAGACCTGAAGTTACTGATTCCCATCCGGTGATTATCTCACAAGAAGAAAATTAAGCCATATCCCACTTTCTTCATGGCATAGATTCTTCACATAAGGCCATTTTGAATTACGTTCAGTTTCTCTCATTTCGTTGGATATTTTTAACTGCCAGCTAGATAAGATCATTGATAAAACATGACTATAGTAAGGCACCGGATAAGCTAAGGTAGAATGGACAACAGTCACATGGATTCATTGGGATTACATTGTAAGCCCAAAGAAGTGTATTTAAATATTTGTTTCCTATGGAAAAATTAGGTATTTGTGAACTTATATGTTCATGAAACTAACTCCCTCTTGGCGATTTTTTTAAACCCCTAAAACCTTCAATCGTTTTTTCAAACAATCCACTAGATCTTGTGATTTTTGTTCTGATTTGTAAGTTTAACTGTCTTAATATTCGTGTTATTCATTAAACTTATCAAATTTGGTGCTTAAATCACTTGCTCGTTGGATTTTTGCTTAATCGATTCTAAGGGTTTTGTTTAAATCGTTTTTCATATATAACCAACCTAAGGGATTTGTGATCGCTATTATCCTTGATCCTAGGTCGTGTTATTACATATATAATCTTCATTGAATCTATTGATTTATCTTTAGTTTGATTCTTATGGATGCTGGTTAGTTATTTGGGCGATTTTTATCAAAACCCTAAGCGATTAGGGTTTTAACTATTCTTCTTGTTTGCATACGTGCTGATTGGTCTGGTTTTAGTGGTCGTGGGTTTTTAGGGAGATGATTAATAAGGGTTTCTTGAATTCGAAGGTTGCTACTGATGCTAGTTTGGCCGATCAAACTAGAATTGCTGATGCTAATACTGGTTCTAGGGCTAGTGGGCAGATTAACGTGGATGTGGATGCTTGTAACTTGGCCGATCAAGTTGGTGTTGATACTCAGGCGAATGTTGTTCAACCTAATGTGGAACAATTGATTGCTAATGCGCATAAGAATTTTGAGGAAGCTATGGATAAAATTCAAAGTAAGATTGTTGCTAACGAAGTTAATGCAACAAATACTCCTCTTTCGAGTGTTCCTAATGATCCCAAGGTTGATATTGCTAGTAGTACTGGAGTGAAGTCAGTTACTTACGCGGGTGCTACTTCTAATGAACCACAGAAAAAACGCGTCTAATTTTCGTAGGTTTGGAATGTAGCAAAAAGAAGGATGATGTTGACCTCTCAGTTCCAATGAAAATAGTGGAAGAGGTGAACACGAGGTTTGAGAACACTCTCTACGGATACTTCCTTGGTCAACGCCTTGCGTTTCCTGTTGTTGATTACTATGTACGCAATGCATGGGCAAAGTTTAGAAATCAAAACCACAACTCAAGATGATAAACAAGAACAACGAAATGAACTTACTTTCCTTAGGGCCTTGAAGCTTGGCTACCATAAATGGCATTAAAAAGCTCCAAATTACCGGGGAAGATCCATCACACCTGCGGGGTTCGCATAATCA
>LBNU01039044.1:101875-115055 GCA_014162995.1 Artemisia annua
AGTTTTTAGAAACTAGGAAGTACCTTGTTATGTAAGCTTTTAGCCTATGTAACGGGCTGAGATGTGGGACTTCACCCATATCCATTGTACTTAAAAGTTTTTTGGTTAATATATTTACCAGGGTGCAGGATTACTCCCCTTTACCCAAAAAAAAATATTTGTTTCCTATGTCAAACTCAGGGATACACTGCATGCAGTTCACGCTCCTTGTTTGCTAACTTTATAGACAATTAGCAGCAGCTCCTGCACTATCACAGTAAATTCATTTCATTCATTTTATTGAGTACTACATTACGCCACATGAGTTTTAGTAAAGGTACTGTGTGACATGTTTGTAATTTTACTTTTATCAAGTATTTCCGTTCAGTTTCCGCTTGCTTCTAACTAATGTAATTATCTGCTTACACTACTTGTAGTTTTCTTCTAGGGTCTTGCTAGTTCGGTGTAAATGCAAATATACGTTACTTTCGGCTTTTAAAAGCAAGGGTTAACAATGTTTATACTCATTATATGTATATACTTTAGGCTCTCTTTTTTTCGCACATTTAGCATCTGCTTATCCACTATCATATGTAAATGCATTTCCCTATTATTGACACAAAAGTTTTATAAATGCTATTTGCGTGACATTTATGGTAATATTATCTTCAGAAATTGATCCACATCAGCAAATTAAAGTGTCCAGGTTCATCTGAAAATCAAGACATGGGTTTGTTGCTGGTCATAGAGCCATAGATGTAAAAGCATCAAGATTAACAATAAGACCAAGGACAAACAGCAACTTCGGAAATTTAACACCCCCATTGTCAGAAACGCAGCGGAAGGGACATGGGGTGCTATATATCGATTACATCGTACAAATATAATAAACAAGTTTCATACAAGAAATATTTAATAAACGTTCACCTTAAAAGGTTANTTGATTCATACAATCAAGGGATTGCACTAAGGGTTTTCACAAGTCATATGTTCATGGTTCCCAAAAATAGCAAGTTTCCGAGTTGTTTACCCATCACATTTCCTTAGTTTTACTAGTGGCTGAAAACTTTTCCCGACTTGTAAAAATCACTACTTGCAAACCGTAAGTCAACTTTTTAAGTTCTTTATATGCCTAGTTTCCCCAAAGTCCCTAGAGTACTGTAAAAATAATTATACTCAAAAATTTGCAGGTCTAACCACTTTTTATAAATTTTCTTTACAGACCTGTCCAAAAACAAAGTGAGACTGAATTTTACGGCTTACCGTGTCGGCCGTCATTTGAAATCTACAGGTCCAATAAAGGTGAGGCCAATTGGAGGTGATAGCTCTATTTGTCTAGTACAGGTTACATGTTTAGTTTTCAAAACGTTATGGAGTAAAACTTGATTTTTGCCCCGAATGCCAACAGCATACAGAATCTGACCCTTTTTACCATAAAATTGATAGGTTAATCATCCTAACACTTCTAATGGTGAGCCTTTTTGAAAAATGAACCTGAGACATANCTCTGATAAATTATCGAATGTGAATTGTTAAAAACGACTTGTTTTAAAGTTGTTTACTATACTTGTACTATGTGACTAATAAATAACACCCCATGTTGTATTCCGCTGCGTTCCGAAAATGGGAGTGTTATAGATTGGTATCAGAGTTTAGTAATAATAAAGTGAATACAAGTATCATTCATCGGGTAACACGGTCCTAATGAATCAAGTATACCATGTTAAGCATCATGAGGGTTTACTTACTGAAGTAAATTCATAAATAAATGAATAACAAAAATTCATTTGCATGAGCAAGAATCAAAAGAAGATGATGGATTCTACTTACAAAAAGTGAATAAATCACTATCAACCTTTCTAGGGTTTGATTAGAAATGACCAAGAGGCACCACCAAAAGTTAGGACCTTCTCTTCTATACTTCTAATAGAGCTTGAGGGCTGTGGAAAAGAACTTTTAAACAACTTTGATGAAGACTTCAAGAATACTCCATGAAAACACCAAGAAACTACCAGAAAACCTTCAAAACCATGCTTCAAAGTGTCATTTTCTTCAAGGGTCTTTAAGAGGGTGTTGTGATTATGATTTTGTGATCAAATGAAGGCTGAGATGATGGTGTTTGATGGTGGTTCACGGCAGCAACTCAAGGAGGAGAGGGAAAATGGATGGTTTTTATGTTTTAGGTGAGATTTGCATGTAAAATGGAATGATTAAATTATCTTGAAAATGAAAAAGAATGGTGTGATGGAGTGTTAAAGAGGGTGGACGACTTTTGGGTCCCAAGGCAAGCTTAAAAATCATATTTTATTAATATTTTATTAATGTTTGGTGTATTAGTGTGTTTGTGGGGTTTAAATCAAGCGCACGGTCTTAAAAACGCGAATTACGCAGTACCGGGTGACCTGAATTNTTAGATTTTATTAATATTTGATTAATGTTTGGCGTATTAGTGTGTTTGTGGGGTTTAAATCAAGCGCACGGTCTTAAAAACGCGAATTACGCAGTACCGGGTGACCTGAAATCGTGAATTTTAGAAAAGTGTTGTAAAAATATTATGAAATTGTTGTGAAGTGTTAAAATGGATAATTTTAATATTTCATGGGAGACTTGGGTTTGCCGGAGTGTTTAAACGTCGTTAAAACTGAAACTGTGAGTTGAAAAACGCGTTTGGTGACACCGGTTCTTGATAAAAGTGACGTAAACTATGAAAATGAGACGACAAGTATAAAAATCATTTGTAAACATGAAAATGGGTTAAAATTCATAAAACATGTAAAATTATATTCTAGGTTGGCTTACGTTGTTAAAACCTTAAAACGTAAATTTAAATCGCGTAAAACGTAAAAGGTGCAAGGTTTACGTGAAAATGGAAAAAGTGAAAAGTGACTTTTAAAATAGGATTGTAAGGAACAAATGATGGATAAAAAGTGTTTAATGGACATAGTCTCTTCGCGGTTGAATGAATTGAACGTACACGGATAACTTCCGATGAAGTTAATTAAAAAAAATTAGAATAGTTAAATAATAAAATTATTAAAATTAATGACATGAAATTTTACGAAATGTCACAGGAAAATACCAGTTCCTATTTACAAATAAATAAGGGATTGCAACAGCAAGACATCAAGTAGTAATCATTCTTTTCTTTATAACCAAAGCATTTATTGCTAATTTGTTCTGAGAATAGTTTTCAATTATCTGAGGTGTTAATGTATAAATACAGTCTGTATCTTTAGAACTAAATATCTAAATATTATAGATTATTGTTTATAGAATAGAAGTACTTGATTTTACTCCAAAAAAAAAAGAATAGAACTACTTGTTTGGATCCAAATAGTAACGCAAAAGATAAAACAACAATAACTGAACGCCAACAAAACTGACGTTAATACATTACAAACATAAAAACATTAATAAATAAAATCGAGCATAAAAGTAACAGAATTTCGCGCGCATTATTCATAACGAGAAACCAGTCTCTCATACTTCGCGCGCATTATTCATAACAAGAAACCAGCCTCTTATGGAAGTCATTCAAGCAAAGATAGATTTAGGTTGTTTTTGAGGAAGATGCCCCATCCCTTCGAATACGATCCCAATTATAATCCTCGAACCAATCTGTTGGGTACCAACTAGTTTCTGCTTCTTCTGAAGCTCCCTGGTTCTCCATCACTGGGTCATAGCACTCCACATCCTTTGGTGGTTGTGGTGGTGGCGGCGGCGGCGGTGGTGCTTCTGCAGGGGTCCCATTCTTGATCAGAAGCTCAAGCCTTTCTTCAATTTCCAAGAGGTTTTGATCAGCCAGTGAAGAAATAGCCTGCTTTGTTGGTATGTCCAAGTCATCAGCCACCGAGACATGGCCACCCAAGCAGTCAGACATCAGATTGTCCATCTCCAGACATCTGTTCAGCGTCATGTGCTTCTTGATTCGCTCCTCCACCTTTTTTATCCTATTCTCAAGGTACATTGTTTTATTCTCCATGTGCTTGCTTCTATCCATAACAGACATGGACCTGAACTTTTCCAGCACACTACGGACAACCTCATCATTAGGCCACACCTCATAACCAGGTTTATACATGCCATTAATAATGGCGCAGGCTTCGACACCACATAAAGTGGTTATCTGGTCTAACTTTGCCGTTAGGCCCTTTTTCCTTTTGTTGTAGGTGGCTTTCCTTTCTGTTGCTTTCTCTATATACTCATTATTGTTTCGGTTGCACTTTGGCATGTTAAGAATATTTGGGCTAGAGAAGCAAAGAAATATTGGTGAGGGTTGTGGTTTTTGATTGCAAATGAGCTTTCATATATATACACGTACATGTTTTAATATCATGTAATGCTTTTTAATTTATGACTTGAAGTCATAAATTCAGAGATTATCTCTAAACATAATGATGACTAGCATTATATTTAAGATTATGTTATGTCGAAGGAAAATATTTTTAAACTTAGCTTTACAAAACATTGAGATACTATCATTTATGAATAAACATTATAGGCACCGCAACCAATTTATCAACTATTCACTTTTATTTCTACATACTTTGAAAAAATACGAACAAATTTCTTTGATTATTGACACTTCTAGATACGTACTAAATTGATCATATTACACTTTTTGTGTAGAAAAAGTATATGTTTGTGCATATTAACAAGTGCAATCCTTTTTTGTATACATCAATAGTTGTGAAGAATTGACTCCCTCTTGGAGATTTTTTTAAACCCCTAAAACCTTCAATCGTTTTTTTCAAACAATCCACTAGATCTTGTGATTTTTTTTCTGATTTGTAAGTTTAACTGTCTTAACATTCGTGTTATTCATTAAACTTATCAAATTTGGTGCTTAAATCACTTGCTCGTTGGATTTTTGCTTAATCGATTCCTAAGGGTTTTGTTTAAATCGTTTTTCATATATAACCAACCTAAGGGATTTGTGATCGCTATTATCCTTGATCCNTGGAATTTGAACACAAATCTACTTAAAGAGGATTTGACTAACATCCTGGTGTGGGTCAAGTTCCATGATGTTCCCCTTGCTATGTTTTCTGATGATGGCCTCTGTCTTCTAGCCACACTGATTGGCACGCCCAAAAGGTTAGATGCTTTTACAAGCCAAATGTGCAAGGAATCGTAGGGCCGTAGTAGTTTTGCTAGATGCATGATAGAAGTAAAGTCGTATGAGGTGTTGCGGGATAGCCTCACTGTTGAGATACCATTACTTGATGGTTCGGGTTCGACTATTGAGAAGATTCGGGTTGAGTACGAATGGAAACCACCTCGGTGTGATAACTGTAAGATCTTTGGTCATACTCTGAGTGATTGTCCTAAAGTCGTTGCACCTCCAGTTCAATCTACTATGTCTGTTAATGATGGTTTCATGACTGTCAATAATAGAAAGAAAGGTAAGCAAGGTGGTTCTACAACTCAGGGTAATAGAGGGTTTACTAAACCCAAGAAGACTCCAACTGAACCTAAGAAGGTGGATGGCACTAAGAAGAGGACTTCTGATGTGCCTAGTACGAGTGGCACGAAGATTTCTACATCTAATCAGTTTGATGCCCTTAATATTGATGATGCGGATGCTTTTAGTACTCCGTCTAATGATAACAACAAGGATGTGGATGCTGGTAGTTCAATGGAAGTTAATGCGGATAAGTCTAGTAAGACAGCTAGTACAATTGAAGTTAATAAGGATGAGTCTAATAAGACAGGTAATACTATGGAAGTTAATGAGGAAGAGTTGAGTAAGGGTTCTACTCCTATTGTTAAAAAATTGGAAAGCTTGAAAAGTTACTTATTGATGGTAGAGCAACTCTTGTGGATGATAATGGTCATCCTATCCCGTCGACCTCTGCCACTAAGAGGGGAAACCCATTTTCAAAGGTGGGAGAAATTGTGGTGTCTGATTCTGAAGACGAGGTTGCCAACCCATTTGATGAGTCTGCTAATCTTTTTGGTAGGGGGCAAGAGTTTGAACAAGATTATGATGACTATGATGATTATGCGAACCAGGTGTATGATCTTCCTGGTAATTTGGATGCTTTTAATGCCATGTATGGTACCAAGCTTCAAGGCCCTAGGAAGTAATCCATTTCGTTGTTCTTGTTATCATTGAGTTGTGGTTTGATTTCTAGTTTTTAGAAATTAAGGAGTATCTTGTTATGTAAGCTTTTAGCCTATGTAACGGGCTGAGATGTGGGACTTCACCCATATCCATTGTACTTAAAAGTTTTTTGGTTAATATATTTACCAGGGTGCAGGATTACTCCCCTTTACCCAAAAAATAGTTGTGAAGAATTTTAAAAATTTCAAATTTTTATACACTTAATTTTAAATATAAGAAATCAAACTTGTACACATTTATAGTGCAGATAATATGCGTAGAATTAACATTCTGGGAGAAGACTTTCTAAGATTGTGTGAAAAAAACTGTGTATAACTAACATTTTTAGAGAAAAGAAAACAAGACATTTTTCTATTAGAACTTGATCTTTTAATTAGCTTCAAATGTATAAGTTTTTGGCTAGCGAGCATGAGATGATCGATTTGATGATGTCAGTCGTGAATACGATTTTTTTCTTTGAAACGACTAATTTGTTTATCTAAAAGTTCGCAAGAAACTCAAAACTACAATAAATCAAGAAACACCAAAACCAAAACTACAAACAGTCAAAAACCCTCTCCATACTAATATCAAGATTTGTATTTATAAAAATACATCCTACCTATTCATCAGATAAACACATTCTTGATTGCTTTGATTAAAAAATTAATGGATGTCAGCTAACTTAAAAATATATATATATATATATTTATAAGATAGCCATTCCAATATTCTGCGCAAAATTTACAAGTAGTAAATTAAATATTTTGTTGAAGATAAATATCTCACTCTTATTAAAAAGAGATGTTAATTTCTGTATTAAAGATTAATCGTTTATATTTTACCATATATCGACCAGTGATACATACTTCTAAGAAAGTAACATATGTTTTTCAAAATCATATGCCATGTGAACTTTCTTAGTTAAACCATATTAATATGTTGTCAAATGGTCTTCAAAAATGTATGGTGCTCCATCTGTCTTGATACCAATGTTAAATTTGACTTTTAAGATGTATCAAGTTAAGTTTCTTATATAATCCGTAATTAAAATACGTATATGCAAAACCAAATGAAAGCAGTAATTACTCAACACAGATTATATATTATTCCTCGTTTGAAAATGTGAATGCTATAAATACGTCAGTTTCATTGTTTTACAAACTAACAAGACCAATAGAATGTGTGACTAATAAGTTATCTAACAGTTTGAAAATTAGCTAAATATGGCCTTTTCCAACTTTCGAATTTTAATCATTGTACTTTTAGAAACTACAACAGCTTTGAATTAATTTATGTTCTATTGTACGTAACCACCCAAATATATCGAGAGAATATTTACGACCGTCATATATCCTCATTGCCCGGTTTGTGAGATGGATATAGAAACCGAAGAACATTTGTTTGTTAAATGTCTGATTGCTAGGTTTTGGTTAGAGGTTGTAAAATGGTAGAACATTAGCAACACTCAAATAGAAAACCTCAATGATGTCTTCAATCTTGCAAACTGTGACAACTGGCAAATTAGGGAGCTATTTTAAAAATCCGCATTACTTTAAAATTTTAACGATATGAAATATGTGGAATTTATTTCCATTGAAATATGTCTATTTTGAATTGGTGACTTGATTCTATGAAATCTAATTAGAATTTTATTCGTATCGTGGAATTTTTATATGAGATATACGCCATGGATATTATTCACCTCGTTTATTAGGCACTACGTTGACTTCGACACTAGAAAAACCTAACGAATTTTAAATCTTTTGAATAACGGTCGCGTTATTACGTTAAATGAACGTTTTATCTTTTATATGAATCGGGAAGTGTTTTAGGAGTTAATGGTGGCTTATAAAAATATATTTCGACGACGTTTAATGTTTTTGAAAGTAAATGGTCGTGTTACGGGAAAGCCGGTTGATAATATTCACCTAAACTTAAAAGTATTCGTGGCTTATATTTGAACAAGAGAACAAGGGGGGCTACTTGTGTAAAATTTGGGTTTATAACCCTTTCCCTAACCCTAACCCTCACATATTACACAACATCACCACACTCTTCTCCCTCCTCTCTTGTCGCCGCCGCCTGCAACCCCAACACCATCACCACCGCCGGCCACCTTACCACATCGCCACCATAAAAAGATTCCCCATCATCTCCTCTTTCATTTGGTATATTACACGCGCCCTAAAACCTCCCATAACACCTCGTTTCATCATCAATCCGAACCCATCTTTGTTATTTCTTGTAGATCCGCGAGTTTTGTAGTTCAAGAAGGTGAGTAGCATCGTTTTGGCACCTTGGGTGCCTCGATGTGGTCATAAATCCGTGGAAACACGGATTGTTTTAAATGGGTTTTGATCTAATCTTGACTAAAAATAATGGGGAAATGATTTTTTATAATAAATATTTGATTTAAAATGAGTTTGGTATCTGGGTTTGCGTGTTCTTGTGGGTGTTGAAATGAAACCGAGAGCTTAAGCTCTCGGCTTATGAGCTTGGTAAGCTTTTATGTTTTCTTGACTCTTTTTGGTCTCGTGGTTGTGCTACCGAGAGTGTTTGGATGTGGATTTTGAGTTTTGATCTACTTGGTTAAGAGACTTGATGTGATTGTTGTTGTTGTTGTTGTGATGCCGATACCCTAAGAGGTCCGTTTGGTTTGGTGTTGAGCTCGGTTGAGCCTAGCCGAGCTCCTAGTGGTCTCAGGGTTGGGTCTTCGTGACTCGTGGAGTTAGCCGAGACCCAAGTGGGTCTCTCGGCTCGGGGTTTGACTTGGTAAGTTGACCCGGGTTACATGTATACTTGATGTTCTTGTTGGTCTTGATGTGTTTCTAGTTGTTATTGTGGTTGTTCTTGTTTTTGGTTTATGACTAACGGAGTAATAAGGAGGCCGAGACCCTCGTGGTCTCAGCAATGGTTGATACGGCATTAGTTTGACGGAGTTAGGTTAGTTAGGTACCGTAGTCGGACCCTGTTGGGAATTCTGCTAAGAGATAATTCTGCTGAAGAATCTGCTGAAGCTAACATTCTTGCTGAAGCTATAAATGGTTTCTGCTGACATAGTGTTTCTGCTGATATTATATTTCTACGGATTTAGTGAATCCGTATCTTTTGTATTTGTTTGTTATGATATGCATGAGCTATTTTAGGTAGTGATATGCATTGATATTTTTATTTATTATGTAATTAGGGTTCCTTGTCTATAAAAGGAACAGATGGTCATTGTATTATTTACGCATTCACAAACACTTTAGAGAAACACTTTAGAGAAGCTAGGAATGACCTAGGTAAATCAACACCAGCAGGCCTAGCTAACTATGTTAAGGAAGGCACTTTACATGCTGTGCCTGGACCTATTAGANTGTTTGTTATGATATGCATGAGCTATTTTAGGTAGTGATATGCATTGATATTTTTATTTATTATGTAATTAGGGTTCCTTGTCTATAAAAGGAACAGATGGTCATTGTATTATTTACGCATTCACAAACACTTTAGAGAAACACTTTAGAGAAGCTAGGAATGACCTAGGTAAATCAACACCAGCAGGCCTAGCTAACTATGTTAAGGAAGGCACTTTACATGCTGTGCCTGGACCTATTAGAGGAGAACACATGCCCACTGACCTCTCCAACACTGTAGACTTTGATGGATCACACCATCTTTATGGCAAAAAGTCAAGTGACTTGCCAGACCCTGATTGTAAATCTACTGACTCTGTCTCTTGTTCTAAAAGTGACAAGTCTTTAGACCTAAAGTCCACTGACTATGCCTCATGTGATTCAAGTGACAAGTCTCATTCACCCAAGTCCAAAGTAGCTGATAATGAACCCAAAACAAAACCAGTTCCTTTTTCTGTTAAACACACTTTTGTTTCTAATTCTGTTTCTGATAAGTTTGTGTGTAATAAACAAAGTTGTGTTAAGAATAAGTCTTTGAAAAAGAAATCTTATTTTGTGTGTGGTAGTAAGTCTCATCTCATTAAGGATTGTGATTTTCATGAGAAGAGAATGGGTGTGTATGCTAAACAAAAGAGACCTAGACCAATGTGGACCAATGTTAATGAAATTGCCCCATATGTTCCACAAGCAACACGTGTGAAAACCAGCAGACCCAATCCTGCTGATCAGTCAGTTCCTGCTGATAAGTCAGTTCCTGCTGGTAAGCCAGTTTCTGCTGATAGACCTTTTCCAGCCGGTTGGAAAAGACATGTTGCTAGACCATTTTATAGACCTACTAATACTTACTTTCAGAATGGTTTTTGGCCTAGTTATTATGACCCAATGTATATGAGGTGGGGGGCAAGATGGGATACTGGTGTTAAGCCGTCAACATGTTGTTCTTGGACAAATAAAAAGACAGGTTCATTCTGGGTACCCAAGAACAATAGTCCTTGTCAGGTGCACTGATTGAGGGGAGGCATAAGCCTAAGGGGAGGCTTATTGTTGTATTATTTGTATTCTAACCATTTTTGTAGCTGTTGGATCCTCATACGCCTAAGGGGAGGCTTAGTGTTTTTGTTGGCACTACAATTTTCTTTGGTTCCTGCAGCTGATTGATGGTATATTTTATATATTTCATATTTTTTTCTTTCTTTCTTTTATTAGATTAAAAATAATAATAATAATAATAATAATAATAATAATAATAATAATAATAATAATAATAATAATAATAATAATAATAATAATAATAATAATAATGGCTAATTCGGATAAATTTGTAAAAGATTTGAGCACATTTAGCCCTCTTCTTTTTTTGAAATGGGCATATATTAGTCATCTAAAAGTTAAATGGACACTAACGGGCACATATATTCTCTCAATTGGAGAACATTACAATTGTTTTTAAAGAAAAACTTATAGATATATTATATTTATTTTTTTAAATATAAATGAGGGGTTACGTTTGAGGAATTTATTTCGTCGTTTTGGATCTTTTCTAAAATAATTCGTATAACATGCGCCCGTTTGATTCGTGCCTACTTAGCCTGTGCCCGTTTAGCCCGTTGCCCGTATCCGCTCAACCCGCCCATTTTGGCACCTCTACATNTGTTTGAAACAATGAACTGTAAGCTACTGATTGTTGCTACTGAAGCAGTGATGGTTTCTGCTAACATTGTTCATGCTGAAGGTGTCACAATTGCTTCTCATGGTTTCTATTGAAGTGGAACAAATGTGTCATACATTATTTCTACTGAAGTAAACTACAAACAAGTACAACAAATGATAAATTCAAGAGTGATTCATTCATTCAAGAACAGAGTTACAGCTTACAAACAAGTTCAAAAGTAAAGCCTTTTCTATTACATATTCAACTACACTATGTCTAACTAGTCCATCATCAATGCCAAAAGTGGTAGATATGCATGTCCAGTACGATGAAGAAGCTGAAGATGAAAATGGAAAGATGGATTGATGAAAACGATGATGAAGATGCTCAAGAACACATCACATTTACAACTGTTCCATCTTTCCCTTCCCTTTGCTATCTCCCTTACCTTCTGAAGCAGGAAGACCAAGAACCACCTCTCTTGATTTTGGAAGTGAAGGGTTAGTCTTCCTAGACCTTGGCTGTGGTCTCTCAGGTGTGGAAGGAGGAAGAAAGGAGGGATCTTCATAAGTCTCTATCTGAAGCAGGATAACCTATCCAAGAGTTTGAATCGTCCGTAGAATCAGAATCAGCAGGAATGGGGGCTTGACTTGGTTCCCCCATCTCATGCTTTCTTATGCCTCCTTGTTTTGTAGTTAATGGATGTGTACTGGGTCATTTAATGAGTGGAAAGTAGGCATTCCAACCATCACTAGATGATGATGATGAGGAAGAGGTTAGATCGATGATCTCTGTTTTGGAAGACATGGTTTAGGATTAAAATTGAGGAAGGAGGGTTGATGAATGTTTGGATCTGTTTTATAGGCAAAAGTCAAAGTCAACAGCGTTTAATGATAGTTAGGTGGGAACAGATAATTAATATCATACTACTGTAGCCCATTCTACGGATTGCATGGTTCCTGCGGAAACCTGTTCCTGCTGATAGGAGTTTCTGCTGATTGTGGTATCTGCTGATAATATTATTCTATCTTTTCAGAGGTATCTACAATATGCATACATGTTTGAATGGCTGTCTATGAAAGAAGNTCTGCTGATAATATTATTCTATCTTGTCAGAGGTATCTACAATATGCATACATGTTTGAATGATTGTCTATGAAAGAAGAATATAGAGTTTTATTCATGTTCAAAGAAAAAGGGAAGATACATTGGTCCTATCATCTAAACAAAACACAATTAAAACTAATCATTGTGCTTTGATGATTCTGAATCAGATGATATGTATATGATACTCATGGTGTGTTTTTGGATGTAAAGATGGTTACTCAATGGATAATTATGGTTAAGGATGATTTGAGAGGTATTTATAATGTTGATTGGGCTTTTAAGACGTTTGATGAAGCGTCAGTTCCAAAAGGTGGGAGTGGATGACAGCCTGTCATTGAACTGCGGATTGACCGTGGGATTCTACAGATGGACTTTTCAATCTGCTGATGGGTAAAAGTGTGTTTTCTTTTGGGTACGTTATAAAGTCAAATTAGTCAAACGATTCTCTAAAGATTCGTTGTCAACTAACCCCCACGATTATTGGTAACTTCCTTATATAACTAATCGTGTGTATCCAACTCCAAAATAACTGAATCCCACTCGTTATAAATTCAAACCAATTTCTAACCTCTCAAGATCATTTCTTTTTCATCATTTCACTATGGCAAACCTTGTGTTTAAAAGTGATGACAACCTAATTGCTTTTCTGGGTAAAGTTAAAGGTAAAGAGGAATTTGAACCTATGGTAGACTTCTTGAAGAGGTCTAATATTCACTTTGCTCTGACACATTGTCCGTGTGCGAATCATTGGTCACACAATTTTGGAATTCAGCTGTGGTAGCAGATGATGAGACCCAAATTGTTGCTTGGATTGATGGGAAAAAGTATGTGGTCACTGAGTCATTGATCCGCAGCAAACTTCAATTAAAAGATGCGGATGGTGAATATCATGAAAATAAGTCTGTGATACTTCCAGCATTGAGAGCTATTGGTTAT
>LBNU01039044.1:118735-128925 GCA_014162995.1 Artemisia annua
GGAGAGAGGTGTGGTTGGGAACAGCGCGTGCATGAAAGTGTGGTGTAGAGATGCGTTGATAGACTGTACATGGATGTCGAGTGAGAGCCGGAGGGGAGAGGGTGCCTGTTCAGATCAGGAAAGCTGTTGGAGGAAACCGCGTTCTATTAAGTGTGAAGTCTACGACAGGTGAGAAACTGGCCGTGCTGAGGTGGACCCCCGTTCTAAGAGCGTAAGAAAGAATGAGAAATTGCTGGTGTGTGACGTGTATAGAGGAGTGAAGCTCTAGTGGGTTCAGTGACGAGACGTGTACTGGAGGGCCAAAGGAGAAGCAAAGATGCAGAAGTTGTTGGGAAGATCAAGTGTAGAGTGAGGAACGTATGTCAGGAAGGAGTGCTGGGGATGATACGTAGGCTGATCGTTGTGTAGGGCTGCGAGAGGTAGAGGAGCACTGATGTGGCCTGGATGGCTTGGCGTGCTCGCTGGTCATGTGTATCAGGTGTGCCTGCTGGAAACAGCCTTCAGCAGGTTCCAAGCCTGGCTCAGCGTGAGCATCCTCCTGAGCAGTTTCAGATACTATCTGAACAGGCTCTGTCCTGCGTGAAGCAGGGCCCAGGAGAGATGTTCCTACTGGAAGCATCTGACAGAGTGTTCTGCTGATTCGCTTCAGTAACTGCCTGTCGACTCCCATGTAGAATCTGAGCCAGTAGATGAAGCTGACTGGTGCAGTACTTCTACTTGCGTGACAAGAAGTGAAGATCAAGGTAGGAGAAGAGACTTCCCTAACAGTAGTTTTGGGTTACTCCCTTGAGATGCTTCAAGATTTATATTGGAGGTTGAGGAAAGGATTGGAGTGGTGGAAGTCCTGATGTTCCTCCATGTTCTTTGGGTTAGATTGGGAGGTTCACCAGGTTCGTAGGGTGGAGCGGGGGAAGGAGCAGGGGACAGTTAGACGTTGATCCACAGAGGCGAAGATGATCCAGTTAGAATAGTTTCTCTTGTCGTGGAGTTGAGTAAAGTTTTAAGTTTTGTGGAGGTAAGACGAGGATTCTGCTGAGAGTTGGTAATGTCTTGGTTACCTGTTGTATCCTCTATAAGCGAACCAAACAACCTACCTGGGAGTGGTATGTATTTTGAAATGAGATTGACTGTGTTGTTTGATTCCAAATTTTTCATCTTAGCTAGAGGCTTTATGTTTTGGTGGGACAGTCAAGATTGGAGGTTCTAATTGGAAATTTATCCTCTACCCAATGTTCATGTATTGGGTCTACTGACTGCTGGCAAGGCTTTCTACATGTTGTGCTGAGATTTACCTATTCCCATCTCTCTAAGGATTCTGTAATCAAATGTTGGAGATGAAGCTGCTAGTTCCTTATGATGTGTGTAGCAATGACATGAGATCTCATGCTAGCAAGTTGGTTACACGCTATAAGGGAGCAGTATTCGGTCAAAATGGTACTGAAAGCACAACATGCAGGTCCATTGATAGCTTCTTTGGGGTACTGTTGTATATTTTTATCCTTTGTTATTATAAAAAAAAAAAAAAAAAAAAAAAAAAAAAAAAATTGTGTTTTATTGTACTAACAGGTTGTAGGTTTATTGTATAGTAACTCTATTGATGGTTATCAACTCACCTGATGTGACTTGTGTCCATCAAAGAGTTGGTTAGTCCAAAGGGTACAGCTTTGGTAAAGACACATCAAATCTGTTGAAAGCTGTAATGGTTTGCTAAAAACCATAGGGTACTCAACTCACCCGTGCTTAATTGCTGAGAGTTGAAATGGTCATTTATTCACCATGGATCTTACTCTATGAATATCCTAAGAATTGACTAGCCCATAAGTATATGGTATCCTAAGAATTGACTAGCCCATAAGTATATGGCTTGTGGTAAAGGCAGTAGAAATCCATATTGGTTATCAATTCACCAAGGGTGTTTCCTTTAAGAATTGGCTAGTCCTGAGCAAACGGCTACAGGTAAATACACCTCAAATCCGTTTATAGTTGATGATTTACTAAAAATCATATGGTTATCAGTGTACCATGGTTTTCGAACTTAAACATTTGGCTACTCCAGTGGTGATGGCTACTGGTAAAGAGACATCAAATCCATTATTTTCAATGATTCACCTCTCACAGGAGATAACACACCTGGATGTGATGAGAATAGTATGAAACTACTCTGTTTTGATGTATCTAGTGTCATATGTTGATGCAAAGATATGGTGTTTCAAGCTTATTCATCATAGAGATGTTATCTTTTTGATTCTTTGCTGCTGCTGTTTGAAGACAATCCTCTTTCATTTTTGTGATTACTGATCTATCAAGGAATCTTGAACTTAACTCTGTCAAATTCAAGATTAGGGGAGGATTGTTGGGAATTCTGCTAAGTGTGAATTCCACTGATGGTTACTGCTGAAGGGAATCTGCTGAAGACCAGATTCTGCTGATGAAGTATTACTGCTGAAGACATAGTTCAGCATGTTTAGTTTCTGCGGACAATGTTTAGCCGCGTATTATGTAATGTAGTTAGGATATGCATGAGTTATATTAGGAAAAGATAATGCATATCATTTAAAGTTTATAGAATATACGTTTCTTGAGAAACGGTTTAGGTTAGGGTTCCTTGTCTATAAAAGGAACACAAGTTTATGTTTTATGTAACGAACGTGTTTACAAGTTATCAATATATAATCCATAGAGGATTAAGCGTTCTTAGTATTTATTGTTTATGCTTGTATTTGTTTTCCGCATTAGAATACAAGCTTTGGAGATTCTCTATTAGAGTGTTTGTGATTACATAGACACTGCTAACGATCAACGAGAGCTACAAGATCTATCAAGGATACAAAGATTCAACAGCCCTCTTCTTCTATGATCGTGGACACTTCAATCTCGGAGATTGACTTGTTCCTTAGGATTTCTACCAATACCTGTTTTGACAGATGTGCGAAGCTTGTGGACGCAATCTCACTCAATGCGTCTGCTTTCTTGTTTTCCCCTCTAGGAACTTGCTTGATTGTGAATCTGTCAAATCCTTGGATTAAGGATTTTGTCCTTTCAAGGTATTGGAACATGTTTTCCTCCTTAGCTTCGTATTCTCCGGACACTTGATTGGCCACTAAACGGGAATCTACATTTGCTTCTAGGTTGCGTACACCCATTCGTGTTGCAATTCGTAGTCCAGCGATTAGGGCTTCATATTCTGCCTCGTTGTTCGTGGCAGTGAATTCAAAGCGCAAGGCATATGTGAACTCCATTCCTTCTGGATTAGTGAGAATGAGGCCTGCGCCTGAGCCATCAACGCATGACGATCTGTCCGTAAACAAGATCCATGGTTCTTGTAACTCCACCTTGGGTGGTTGAGTTAGATCCTCGCTATCTGGCTTTTCAATAATGAAATCCGCGAGTATCTGCCCTTTGACTGCGGTGCATGGTCGATAGGAGATGTTGTGCTCTCCTAGCAGTACACTCCACTTCTGCAATCGCCCTGACGCGTCAGGTTTGGAGATTACTTGCTTGATGGGTTGGTCTGTGATTACCGCGATAGGGTGCGCTTGAAATACTAGCGCTAGGACTAGCTTTTCCATCGGGATGTAGTTAATCTTCGTCTTTTTGAGCGCCTTGCTTACGAAGTATACAGGAGTTTGTACTGCGTTTTTGTCTGTCAACAGTACTGCGCTGACGGCCCCGTGAGTTGCAGATAAGTACATTATCAACTCTTCCCCTGGTCGAGGTGCAACTAGTTTGGGGAGCGCCGCTATTGTTTGTTTAAGCTGTTGAAATGCCTCCTCCGCTTCGGTAGTCCAACGAAAGTCACCCTTTTTTGTGCACTTCTTGAGTGTTTTAAACAACGGTAATGACTTGTCCGCTGACTTAGATAGGAATCTGTTCAGGCCGGCCAATTTTCCGTTCAGGGATTGTACTTCCTTGAGTGTTCGTGGCGAAGGGAGTTGTATGACCGCTTCAGTCTTTTCAGGGCATGGCTTGATGCCATCAGGTTCTATTAAGTATCCCAAGAACATGCCTTCTGTAGCGCCAAAAGTGCATTTCTTAGGATTTAGCTTCATGTTGATCCGTTGTAGTGTTTTGAATGTTTCTTCAATGTCACCCACTACTTCGTCTTCGGTATGGCTTTTTATGACCAAGTCATCAACATATACTTTCAGGTTGCGATCCACTTGCTTTTCGAATGTATTATCTACCAATCGCTGGTAGGTGGCTCCTGCATTCTTCAACCCAAAAGGCATCTTTGTGTAACAAAAGACACCTTGACTTATGTGGAAAGCTGTTTTTTCCTCGTCTTCCTTAGCCATTTGGATCTGGTGGTATCCTTTGTATGCGTCTAGGAAGCATTTAAAAGGATATCCACATAAGGATTCCACCTTCCAATCTATCTCAGGTAGTGGGTAGCAGTCCTGTGGGCATGCTTTGTTGAGTTCCGTGAAGTCCACGCACATTCTCCAGCTGCCGTCGCTCTTCTTTACCATGACTGGGTTAGACAACCAATCGTGGTAATATACCTCTCGCATGATGCCTGCGTCCACAAGCTTATGTACCTCCTCCAGGATGGCTTTCGCGCGCTCTGGAGCTTGACCGCGCTTCTTTTGCCTTATCGGCGGGTATCCTTGTCGGATTTGTAGCTTGTGCTCTGAGATTGACCGAGGCACGCCGGTCATATGCTTTGGTTCCCATGCGAAAACATCTAGGTTTTTCTGTAGGAGCGCGCACAAGGCTGCTTTCCCTTTTTTTTGACAGCGAACCTCCCAACGATACCTTTTGTTCAGGGTAGTCGGGGTGAATTGCCACCTTTAAGTTTGGTGCCTTGGGTGCGCCGTGTTCTTTAGCCGCTGTGGTTTCGCCTGTAACTGTGTTACATTCTTCAGGAGGCAGAGCGTTATTGTAGAGAGTAACAATGCCGCCTTTTACTGGCAATTTCAGCATCCCGTGTGCTGCGGATAGCACTGCGCGGAGCGCTGATATTTCCGATCTTCCAACGATGCCATTGTATGGCGATGGAGATCTAATGACCATGAAGTTCATCCATGCCTTGGTGGAGTGCTCTTTATTGCCGACTTCTACGAGCATGCGTAGTTGTCCTATTGGCCATATCTTCTCTCCTATGAAGCCTGTTAGAGATGTCGTAGCTGGAATTAGCTGGTTTTGAATCTCTTGTTTTAGCCTTTTGAAACAATGTTAGTACATTATTTCAGTTGATGCTCCTCCGTCCACGTACATACGGTGGATATCGTGTCCCCCCGCATGTATTTCAATGGTGAGTGGTTCTGCTACCGCGTTGTCCGCGGTCAACTTTGGGAAGGAGATCTCATCGTTAGAGGAGAAACTTTGGCTAACCTTTTGTTTGACTTTGCGCTGCCATGATTGTATCATGTAAATTGTGTCCGCCTTGTCTTTAGGTGGTTCTTTTTTTATCCCCGGTTCTTTGCTTATCCTTCCCTTCTTTGATGTTTTTGACTAAGTGGTCCATCCTACCTTCTTTTACTAATTTATCAATTTGTTGGCGAAGCTGGACGCACTCGTTCGTTGTGTGGCCTTTCTGTCCATGGTAGTCGCAGTAACCATTCCCTATGCGCTTTCCTTCTGGGGTGCGCATTGATGGAGGTTTGGGAAAATTTGCTCCCTCTGTTGCGAATATCTCTCTAGGAGTTTTTGTCAGCGGGGTATACTTGTCGTTACCCCGTGTACCTCCATAATTGCGATAGCCTTTGTTGCGATTGCCGCCATGGTCATTGGATTGTCTCCTTGACTGTTCCTGCGGCCTGTAGTTAGAATATGCTTTCTTACTGTCCGCGACGGCGGCTTCTCCTTGACGAAAGACCTTGTGCGCTTCACTAGTTCGTCGAATGTTTGGGGAACTTTATCATTTAATTTTTTGATATGGTCTTGGTTGGTGATCCCATTCATGAATCCTGAAATTTTTAGTATTTCGGGACATGCCTTAATGTGTAGGCGCTCGTAGACTCCCCTTGGCGTTGTTTGATCCTAGCCAATTCTACTGGGTCCTTAGCGTACTTCTTTCTTTGTGTGAAGTTCAAGCGGAATGCTTTCCGCAACTCTTCGTACCCTTTTATACTTCTTCGTGGAAGTTTGCTAAACCAAGTCCGCGCGTTCCCTACCAACATGGAGTTAAACATATGGCACCACACTTGTTGTGGCCAGTTTTCGATGCCAACAGCGGATTCGAAAATTTTTAGGTGATCATCGGGGTCACCCGTTCCATCATATGTTTTGACATTGGAATGCATGCGCCTTTTCTTGTTGTCTGAATAATCGCTGATGCGCTTTGAGAATGCACCAACCTTTTGGCGACGCCAAGGAAGGGATATGTCCTATCCTCTTCCTCGCGACGTCTTCCTCTGGACTTCCAGTGTCCAGTATCGCTATCCTCGTTGTCCGAGGAGCTGTCTAAGGGAGAGTCGTTTCTTCTGCGGCGCTTGCGCCGTTTTTCCTTGGGGCGTGAGCTTGAGAAGCTTTCGTTAGGGGATACTCGTCCACCTAGTCTGTCGTGGATTCTTATAGATCTAGAAGATCCCTCACTTGGTGAGTGTTGTCGCCCCAACCTGTCGTGGACTCTGCGGCCACCCAATCTGCTGTGGACGCTAGTTCGCCTCTCACTATCTCCTTGTTCCTCCGAGTACTGTGAGTTTGACGGCGTGCCGAGCCTAGTTCGAACACTAGCACGCCTCTTGTTATTGTCGCGCTCTTCATAGCGCGGTGGGGAGGTTCCATTGAAGTCGAGCCGACTCCTTAACCTTCTCCTGGCCTCCTCTTGCAGGAGTGTGTTCAATGTCTCAAAATTTTGTGATACAAGATTTTTTAACATTGTTTCTTGAGCATCTTCCTCCAGCGCGGGAATACCATCTTCCAAATTGAGCCTCCTCTCGCGATCAGGCGCGTTTGGTGGCACTGTGTTGTCCACAGCAGTTGCTACTTGGTGGGGGGTAGCAAAGAGAGTGCGCTGGAGATCCTCGATGTTTGGGACTACCGTAGTAGTCTGAGCAGTTGCAGCGGGTACTTCCACCGATGGGAGAATCGTGGTGGTTTCTACTTCCTGGCGGCCAGGCGCACTGGTTGTCCCAGTGGTTTGCCTAGGAGGCACATCAGGGTAGTTCCTCCTTGGAGGGTCACCACGCGTCTTATCCAATTGCGGAGTTCCCTTGGATGAATTTTGGCGTCTTATCCAAACGCGTCTTATCCAATTTTGGCGTTCCTTGTTTGGGTTCCTTTCCTCGTATCAATTGATTGATGTTGCTTGAGACCTGCGCACTAAGAAAGCAACAGACACCGTTAGGCTTATCGAGGGATTGTTTCCCCCGATTATCCTCCGGCGTGAGAGTAAGTAATCGTGTTTTTGGGTTGTGAAGAGTTAGGGTTTTGTAAGTCGTACCTTGGACGATGTCTATATCGCCCTATTTATACACACGCAACCGATAAGGTTTCGTGTTCCTCACTCTTTGGCGCATTCGCCGATATCGGATGTATATCTTCTTTATTTAGAAGATATCACGTATCCATTCTATTAATAACTTTGGGCTTGGACCTTGTAGGCCCAAACCCTCTAACTGGTAGTCCAGTGACTGTTATCGCGTCCCGCTCGTGGTGGGCTTTAAGTGTTAGTATTGTTTACTAATCGGGTTCGTGACCCGGTGTAGACTATACGTTATCACCTAACATTGAAATCACCCATCCACAACAATTAATAACCAACCATCAACCCATAATCAATAGCTAAGTTTCATTACATCTAAGCAAACACAAGAAAAACCTAGCCTAGCATGTTAATGTAAAGACAAGCATAAGATAAAATCAAACAACACATAGACATATTGATTGATTAATGGAAGACTTATCTTTAATTAAGCATGGATGAAACAAGAGTGAAAAACCCTTGAAAATACAGTAAAATTCGACCTAGGGTTTATCCCTAAAGCTCTCCCAAAAGTTGCACAATTAATGAATGAAAATTAGAAAACTATATATAGATTTTACAACTTGACGGCGTCACGTTGTTGCTTCTGACGCCGTCACCTCGCCGCCAAAACACTTTTCGGATTGCTCATATCCACTTCTGACGCCGTCCCCTTCTATTTCTTTCTGGACCGCCTCCCTTTAGCTTATAACGTGACGGCCTAGGCGTCAGAAAGCGTGACGCCGTCACGTGTTAATTCGCCAAAACTTTCTGGAGCGTCTCGTGTAACTTCATATCTACCTCTTTATCAAAACGTGACACCGTCACCTTGTAAAGCGTGACGCCGTCAAGTACAATTTCCAGCATATTTTGAGACTTTGTCATTTTCTTCACTTTTATGCTCCAAAAACGTCCAAAATGCCTCCTTTTCCAGATTTCTTCTCCAAAGTACCTAAAATGACAAAAGGAACGATTTAAGGAAATATTTGATCAAATAATTACGGATTAGGGCTTAAATGACCCCCTAAAAGCGTAACACTTTTAGCCTTATCACTACTCCCCTGTTACCCGCCATGCATAAAAACAGAGTTACCTGCACCTATCTTTTCACCAAGATTCTAGTACGAGGTTTTAAACCTTCCAGAAGATCTGACATGGCAGAGAATGTCGACACTTATCCTCACACATGGCTAATTGGAGCATCCTCATTGGACAGTGATACGTGGGTTTTGATCCAAGGGCTAAGGATGAATGGGATGATGACATGATGATAAGGATTGATAATGGCTGTGTTTCGAGCTCTAGAGCCTTCTGAAACCCTAGCACCCCTCACCTTCACCTCAGCTATAAATAGGGCCTTAATCTCGTTATTTTGGTGTGTAGGTTTTAGTAGTTAAATGCTGTCAAAATTGTTTCTGAAATGTATTCCTAGTTAATAATGTAATTTCAGTTTATTAATAAAAGTTTTAGTGTAATCCCTTTAATTCGTGTTTAATCTATCTACTTTAGTTAACATTTTAGCTTAAAATATATTGAATTAGCTTACTTTCTGTTAAAAAAAAAGAAAAAAAGGCCTTTTTAATCCTTCCTCTGCCTTTTATAAACTTTGTTTTTGCATTTACTCATCTTTCATAAAAAAAAGAAAAAAGAAAATCAAAAATATCCAAAAATATGTTTATTTTATCAAAATCCAGCTTGCAAACAAGCTCTTTTACTTAGTTTCAGGCTCACACTAGCTTATCTAGCTTTTGTGTAGCTTATTGTAGGTTAATATAATCAAAAAAACTAAAATCTCAAATTTGGTCAATGAAAGTCAACTGTGCATGATCCTTGGAGAAGATGATATGATCTTTTGGTGATGAAGGTTTCTGTGGTGTTGTTGGAAGCCTATTAAAGATAGGCCTTGTTCAAATGTTACCCTTGTTTAGCTAGGGTGTTCTTTGTAAGTTCTCATATTTAATTTTAGCTTAATATTTTATATTTTAAGTTATTTAGTTTAGATCTTATGTGATTGCTTATTTGCTGTTAGTTGCTTCTCATGTTCATGTTTTAGTTGCCTAAATACTTGTAGTGGTTTTATAGCTTGCTTAATCAACTTTCATAGTTAACTGCCATATTATAGATAAAACTGCTTATTGGTGTTCTTGCTGTTCTTTGACTGTGATTTATGCTCATTTAGCTTTAATTAGGTTCCTATAATCTGTTTAAAGCTTAAAATCAATAGCTATAAAGTTAAAAATTAAAATAGTGGTGTAATCTAGGTTTTAAAGGACTGTTTGGTTTATGAGTATTCTGCATGTTCTAGTTGTTTATTGGCTGAGTTCTCTGCATTGATAGCTCACATTAGGTGAATAAAAGTTAGTAAAGTAATAAAACTGGTCATTATAATACAAAAAGTCAAAATTAGCCATTCACTTAGTTTCTGCAGGCACAATCTTGAATCTGAACCTGCTACTTGGTTAATTTGTTGCATTTTATGTTTGTGTCTGTGTTTTTAATGGTTAAACATCATCATTAGACATCTAGGGTAAGATTTGATCCATTTAAATTAGAATTGGTTGATGCGCGTGGATTGCAACACGCACTACGTTTTACCTCTCGAGGGATCTCGAGAAGCTTGCAATCCCCACCAGGCAGTGTACCTGACCGATGTAGTATAGTGCAGTGGCAAGTACCGGGGGATTGATCGTTCTCTCACAGGGAATAGTGTTCGTTAGGTTAAAGACTACTCTAATTAAGGTCTAAGGGTGGAGGATGATTATTTTTGTATTTTTATATTTTT
>LBNU01039047.1:3863-20651 GCA_014162995.1 Artemisia annua
TGTGGCCAAAGGACGGGAAATAGTCACACAAAATACACATTTACTAGAAAGACTCATCTCAAATGTCACATATGTTATATATTTATGTGGCCAAAGGACGAACAATAGTTACTCTCAAAAAAAATTCGTGTGACTACAAGGTATTTACGGTCACGGATAACGACTAATCCAACAAAACTTGTGCCTAATTTGTCACACATATTCGGGGTTTTTGTCACTCTTTTTCGATGGAAAAGGCCACGAACTCAACAATGTGACCATATGCCACCTACGGTGGCGGGACCTTTGGTCACACACGACGAAAAAAACGTGTGTGACTATATGCCTATCGTCACACATTTTGGGCGTCACCGTTCCAACTTTTTGTACCAGTGATGTTAATCGCCTGAGCCGCCTGAGGATCATCATACGGTCCCTGAAGTGAAAAAAATATTTAGTTAGAAAAAATAAGAATAAATGAAGAAACAATAAATTTTCTAAGTTAGAATAGAGTACATCAAAATATACATCAGAAATAATATCAATCACATCACCAACCACATCAATATTTGCTTCAAGCCACTGCATGAAACTTCCAACTTCAATTATGTCTTCCTCCTGACTAGCATCAATGGGATTCTTTGTTTCAACAAACTTCTCTTTATCACAAAATCTTTGTTTTGACCACCATCAATATTATACCCACCATCTTTTTTACTACCATCATCTTCTTTTGGACCATCATCTATTTTTCGGACCACCTTCATTCTTTTACATGAATTTCATGGGAAAAATCATCAACATGAACTGCCTCTTTATCCAGTGATACAGTTTCCTTGAAAAGTTCGACATACTTCTCATACAGTCGAAGCACATTCTCATTGCCCAGGTACTCTGAATTGGCATGTTTCAAAATATCTTCAAGATCGTGCTTTTCATCAGATATGATTGAAAGCTTTTCTTTAACCCTCCTATAAAAACTCTATAATAAAAGAAAAAATCATATAAACTTAAAGTTAGACATAAACATGATATTGTAGTAATAAATCACATGTGATTTGCCCTACAGTCACATGTTATTTGATCTACAATCACATGTGATTGTACGTCAAATCACATGTGATTTCTTAGAAATCACATGTGATTGTAAAATCTTAGTACGAATGAGGAATTTAAATTTCTCAAACCTGTTTGTCGATTGGATGTGGAAAAGAGTAAGAACGAGGACTTCTTCTAACAGCGTCACAAACAACAAACCCTTCTATTTCACGAGCTTCATTATCAGTCCACTCTCCATGCAATTCAAGCTTTCCGATGATTTCTTCTCTACTTTTGAGATCTTGTCGTTTCCTCATTGCATATGTGCTCCAGTTTTTTATAGCAGGCTGTGAACGTACAACAAGAAACAACTCGAACTTCGGGGAATCCAAGTACAAGAGCTTGTAAAAATAAACAAAAAAAATCATAAGATTACAATTAAAAAGTCAGTGAATAGAATATAAAAATATAAAAGGTAAAACTTACAATCAAGAAGGACAATGGACCAATGTAGTAGCCACCGTCAGTTCTTGGAAGTTGACTGTATTGAAGAGAGTTGTGAAGAAACCCGCACCAGTCAATTTATGAGATTATCGTATCTTCCCGAATATTTTTAAGCACAATAAAATTCATAATCCCCTCCATGGTATCAGCAAGACACATTGTGTTAGCAAATAGCATGAGGAAGTTGTCTTTAAACATAAAGTCAACTTCCTTTGCAAGCACCAACATTGAAGCAATATCAGGGAGATGGATATCCTTCAACGGTTTATCATCAAATTGCTTAAACCACTTCCTAAGAAACGGATCATCAACAGATCTCTCAGGTAAATCAAACAAAGATGTACCACCAAGAGGTATTCTTAAAATCTCATGTACTTTCTTAGAATTAATAACAAATTTGCCCTTATCCAACCTAAACTCATAAGTTTTGTTATCAAAACAAGACACAGCAAACCTTGCAAGCCGAGATGGCAGTGTATCTATAGAAAACTTAGTATAATGAAAAAAAACCCATATATGACAGGAAAGATTTCATGTTAACTCTTGAGTCACGGATAGCAGAAAACAAGGAAGAAGGTACGGGTCTTGATTTCATAACTTTATACTCTTCCAGATATGCCAACCTCTTCTTCTGCAATTTGGTTATCGGTTTCTTCTTTTCTTCTTCAAAACCTTTATCTTCTTCTTTACACGCTTCTCTTTTTCAGAGGAAGCAGAAGATTCATATACATGTTTCTTATTCTTTGAATGTTTCTTAGACTTCGTGATGCAGGTTTTACTGACCAGGTTTTAATATTTATAAAAGTCTCGTTTACCTATGGTCTACCCTAATACACTAACGGACAGCGTATCCGATCGTGTGTAGATTAGTAACTGGTAAAACCGAGGTCCTCCCAAGAGCTATGTGTGGCGGATCCTAATTTAAGTCTAAGTGTGACGTTTTAAGCTAGTTTAAGGTTGAAATGATTAATTATACTAAAAAGACATAATGAAACAAAAACTGAAAATAAAGTAAAGTTGTGAGCAGTGGAGAGAGTTTACTAGCCTAGCTAATCATCCTAACTTGTTTATGATTATGTTCTCTATTAAACTATTCTAACGCTTCAAGTGGGGAGGACATGTATCACTAGGTTCATATGATCAAGTTCCCTAGCCTATCTCCCTAGAATCCTGCTGGGAACCAAAGGCATCACCCTCTGTCATAAGCCGACGTACGGAAGACTAGTTTGAGTCACTAAGTACTACTACATGCTAGATTTATCCTCGTATGGCCCGGCCTCTCGGATCTTAGGCCATACTTTAACTACTTAAGTTTATCAAACTCGAAAAGTGTTCCTATGGTCAATTTGCACACAAGGCAAATGGCTAGTTGTCATCCCAACCATTTCCCTCGTAACCCAACTATGCTAGGGTCTTTTGGTCAATTCGTCTAGCATACCAGGTATAACCGGTTCATCAAAACTAGCGCAACTAAAGGATCTATGGTAAACTAAGCATCCACACACTAGAAGCATTATGAAAAGTATGAAAGCATAATCAAAACAATAAAAGGATCATAACTAGGTTAGCACCAAAGGTGCTTAGCCAATCATATTAATAACAACACTCAATTCAATGCTTAAAGTATTCATGAATTCGAAATGTGAATTAAAGGATGAAAAGCTAAAACTTATGGTGTTATGATCATGATCTCTCCCTTGAAATAGCTCCGTATGCTACTATAGAATGCACTCCTAAATGCCCCCCCTTCGTTCTTTGACTTGTGTGTGGTGAAAAGATGTGTAAAATACATAGATTAGGGCTGGTATTTATAGGCCCGACATGGCTACGGCATAACCCTAAGAGTTGGTTACGCCGTAGCTAGTGTAATCCTGAAATGATCTTATCCAATAATATTAGCTCCGGCGTAGTTGTGATGTTGGTTACGCCGTAGCTCCTTAGAGTTTCCATTTACGCCGTAATCTTGAAGTGTAGTTACGCCATAATCTTGGTAAAATCATGGATCACGTACTGTTCCATCACTACACCTTAATTCCATGAGTGGTTACGGCGTAGCGTTTGTAGCTCACAAATTCCTTTAGTCTTCGAATGATTACGGTGTAACCTCATGAGTTGGTTACGCCGTAACTCTAGATAAGCGTTGACTTTTTCAATTATATTTGAATTCTTGGCTACGGCGTAGTTGAGAGTGTGAGTTATGCCGTAGCTAGCTTCAGCATACTAAGATTAGTAATCTTTGCACGTACTTTTCAATTTCCGCGTCTCTTTAGCTCCTACGCTTGTTTGTAACCTAGAAACAAAATATAGAGAAATCAAAGTATATATCCTTACAAATAATACAAATAACGAGCATATTAGGGGGGGGGGGAATTGTCACTTAATTATCAGGATTATTTGATGTCATCACTTCGAGATCTCCTTTTCTTTAGACTCACTATCAGGATAAGAAACATGCTTCCTTTTCTTAGATTTTGAAACATTCTTCATCTTCTTGCCACATATTTTAGCCCTCTCATCTTCAGGCTCACTATCAGACTTAGAAACAACCTTTTTCTTACCTTTAAAACTACTTTTTCCATTAACACTCTTTGTTTTACTTTTTAACCACTTGCTCATCACTTTCCTCAGCCACATTACTTTCTCATCCTCTTCACTTTCCTTACCTTGGTATTCCTCGTCTTCCTCATCCGAATCACATTCTCCTTAATCAGAACCCTCTTGATCAGAATCGCAATCTTCATCCTTTACCTCCTCAAACGCTACCTCTTCATCCTCTACCTCCTCAGACGCTAACTCTTCATCCTCTACCTCATCAGACACTACCTTTTCATCCATCTCCTCCTCTTGCCAACCTTTGGTTGACAAGCTTTGGTTTGACATGAGTGTTTGGTTTGACTGGAGCATTTGGTTTGACAGGAACCTTTGGTTTGACAGGAGGGTTTGGTTTGACAGGCTTTGGTTTGGAAGAAGTGTTTGGTTTGACATGGGGTATGGTTTGACAGAAACTTTCGGTATAACAACTTCCGTTGCTAATTTTTCCTTTGCTACTAGTGCCTTTGCATCTGCGAGATTAAGCTTGAGATTTTGTTGCACCTTTAGGAAGAGATTTCAGCTTGCCACTCGTAGGAACATATTTCTTATAGTCAGATTTCTTTTTAACAAATCCACCTGCATCAAAACAGTTGATAATCACAAACGATACAACAATACAACTACGTAAAATAAAACTACTTTAACTACAACAAAACTACTTCAAATGAACATTCTCAATTCTATATGCAACTTCAATAAACAATCATTATCTTCTGATTATCAAATATTTAAAACTACTTATTATCAAATATCAAAATTGTACATGCAACTTCAACAAAACTACTTTAAATAACAACATGAACAATACTACTTAAATAAACAATAACATGTCATTCTTCATCAAAAAACAATCACATAATTACACATAAACAATATTTAACAACATTATATACTACATACACAATATTTAACATCATCATATTAATAAAAAGAATCACATGTGATTCTTCATCAAAAACTAAAATCAACTACAACAACTAAAAAAAATACTAAGATGACACAAACTATTATTGACTAGTATTGGTTTATAGTCTGAAATCAACTAAACGACTAAAAACTACTTTCAATTGATTATCTAATGAAATCTAAAAAATACTTCAAAAATGAACATTCAAAATTTTATCTACTACTTCAATAAAAAAATCCTTATATACTACATACACTATATTTAACCGCATAAAAAAAAAAAAAAAAAAAAAAAAAAAAAAAAAAAAAAAAAAACCTACGTGAATTTTCATCAAAAACTAAAATCAACTAAAACAACAAAAAAAAACTAACAAAAACACAAACTACATTGATTATTTACTACTTTCAGTTAATTATCTAATGAAATCAAAAAACTTTGAATTTAAAAACCAAGGTTTTCAAGATCGGGATCCTACCCAGGATCGTTTTCTTCTTTGCAAGATCATGATCGTAAGATCGGATCGGGATCTTAAGATCCTACTATAATGTCCTTTTCTTAATAGTTTATGTAATATTATACAAATTTACAAATTATTGTATATCATAAACACAAAATTATATGAATGTTTCATCGAAATTTTGTCCTAAACTATGATTATGAAATGTTTAATAGGATTAACATGTTGTTTTTTAAATTCTACAAAAAATAATCCAAGTTTGTAGTTTTTTAGTTTGTTATCCGAGAAAAGTTGGATCGGATCGGATTAGACTTAAGATCCTATGGTCAAGATCGGGATCCTATAAGATCTTAAGCTTTCAAAGATACTATGTAAGATCCGGATCGTTTTTGCTTAGCAGTATCGTAAAATCGTAAGATCCTAAGATCAGGATCGGGATCATGACAACCATGCTAAAAACAACAATTATATTCAATATCTAATGCTTTTACTCTAAAATAAAGAAGAAAAAAAATACCGGCAACAATATCAATAGGAACAGATGATGAATCAACCTTCGATTTACGCTTATCTGGTAATATTTTATCTCGAATATGCATTATTCATAAAAGTTTGGTGTGAAGTTAATGATGGTTTGGCGTGAAGGAATGAATGAGATGAGAGTGGTGGGTGTGTCTGAATTTGGTAAGAAATGAATGGGATGAGACGAGGACCGGTAAAAAATATGTGAAAGGGGAATAACCACGATGCCCCTTCTCATTAAATGAAAAAAGAAAAAAAAATAATAATTCAGATTTATCACAAGCGTTGGATGAGATGTAGATAGACGGACAAGATGGGTTCACCGGTTCTAGACACAAAATGGGATCTATACGGAACTTTTGTCTATAAGAAACTAACCATAAACTTAAGTTTGTATTGATACAACAATATAACCATGCCATTATAAGTTTATAACAAATAGTTTTGGGACACCCTTCAAATGTGTGTGCGATGGATTTTAGTGCAAACTCATATCATGTGAACAACTTAAGGGGTCGTTTGGTTTGGTGATAGGAATCACAATTGGTATGAGTTTAATAGTAGTGGTAGGCCCTTCAAGAATGATAGATTCATACCAAGGTCTTTTGCCACCTTTGATGTATACTCAATATATGGATTTCACCATACCGATTACCATGGGACAAATAACATATATCATTCCCATACTCATTCCTTCATTCCCATAGGTTCAAACCAAACACACCCAAGTTCATTGGTCGATGTTAAACCTAGCTTGAGAATCGAGATTGTTCGAGCATAAGTTTATCAAGGATGGGAAGAAAAAATCACACTGTAGCAAATGATAATAGGCGACTCTTGAGCAATAAGGAATCACTGATGAATATTGATTCCAAATTATTGACATACGCTGTTCATGGGCTTAGTGTTGATTATTTTGAACACTATCAACATACACGATATATATAAAAATATGACTATATAACATGTGGTTCATACGAATTGTACGAGTCCATGAATATGCATTATGAATGCGTTGGAAAATTGACAGGTGAGAGAAAAGGGGCTGCATGAGAGATATTTGATCGATCATGGCAGCTTTTATTACATTTCGGACCGACCATATTCGAGACTTCGGTGGCCCAACTAAACCCTACCATAACATGCCGTCAATACTACAAAGGAAAAAGTAAACAGTGTTTCTATCTTGCTATAAAGCTATAAATATACTAAGGAATTTGATTAATAGACCTAATACATAGGCCTAATCATGAACCTAATGCTTAAAATACTTGTACAGTGCATGCACTGTACAAGTATTTTAAGCATTAGGTCCATGATTAGGCCCATGTATTAGGTCCCCCTATCAAGGTTCATATACTAATGAATGAGAGTTATTTGTATTATACTCCGTATGTTACAGTTTGATACGCATTCGGTCTAACATTATACAATTTGTACCATATGTCCTCGATCTCAACGGCGAGTTCATGTCTAGTTAAGTTAAGATTGCCGGTTACTAACATTTTTGTGAATAATTAGTTCTAAGTCATAACGTGACAAATATGCAATGTGTATGAGTGTATCTGTGTATGACATATAAGTACATGTTTGGTGCTAGGTTCACGTTAATTATGTAAGGTTGGGTGTAATAAGGACACCTCAAGATCGCATTCATCTACCGTTATGACTTTCTCTCTTTATAATTTATAATTAATTTCATCACTAACTTAGTGTAATAAGACAACCAACACTACCATCAAAATATTTCTCAATTAGAGAGCTAGGTGCAGTGTGGGACGAATAACACTTATTGATGTGCTTAGGGTCGGAGCCAGAAAGTTTTGCTTGAGCGGTCACACTTTGATAAATTCTAGAAACTGCACTATAAATTAGTTCTTAAGAGTGGCAAATTACAAAAATATCAAATATTTTCGAAAATTGACACTACAATTTTTTTTGCTAGGGGGGCACCTGCCCCTTGTGCCCCCCTTGTATCTTCGCCCATGGGTGTGCTACCGCAACGCCACCTTATCACCTACTCAATAACACACTAATAAGTAAAACACCCTCCGACCAAAAAAGCCAATAATTGGTGCATGTAAATCCCCACAAAATACTTCACCTACTAAAAAATAAAATAAAGGAACCGAATGGCGTTAATTAGTTTGTAGAATGGCTAGGGATGAATGACATGCAAAGGGGGTGCTTAATGACATGTTATTTGTGAGCTATTGGTACCCAAACATATCAATAACACACGAATAACACATTGCGCCTTGCTCTCTTAAACACAAATTTATACCCCCATCAAAACACACATGTTACACGACTCACCAAGACTAAGCCTTGCAAATTTGCCATGAAAGGTGCGTTGATGGCGAGGGGGTAACAAAGAGGCTCGGTCTATTATGTATGGTCTAAGATGTTACACATGTCAAACTTGTTGGGTTTACCAACCAATGCATTCTTGCTCTTGTTAATAGCATTTTCAGAACTTGAATGCATTCTTACTCAAATAGAGCTAAGTCTGATTACATTCTACAGATAACTTGTAATAAAAAACTTGAACAAAAAGGAAAAATAAAATAAAATGAAATTAGAAGCAGGTACATAAAAAAGGAAAAAGAGGAGTTACTGGCATTGGTTTCATCCATACATACTGCAGCAGCAGAGGGCAGATTGGTACTATCACCAAAGTACTACACAGCAAAAATCTATCATACAGAATCACAACAGTTGCCCAACACCAAAATGGGTCCCCCTCTATTTCCTTTATACCCCTTATCCACCCTGCTACTTTTTTCTTTTATAATTTTCGACCTTCTCGCCTTGTTCACGAATCTTAGGTCGAGAGAAATGTAACGGGTACACAACATTGCTCATGTCATGCTGAAATATGGTTCTCTTTTGTTTTTTGTTTTCGCGGTTTTTATGTACTAATTTTTTGATGGTTAAAAGTTATCTAGTGAAAATGTATGGAATTTGGTCCTCCAAGTTGTTGGGCAGCATCCAATGTTGTTTGTTGACAAAATTGATAAATCCAATACATGTCACATTCCTCAGATCTTATCCTTGGTGTTGGTGGTACCTCATCTGGCTGAAATTGATGTTCTGTTACAAATACACAGTACTACCCACAATTATTTTTATGATTATTTCAAATAATGCCATTCAAGAAAAGAAAATAAGAACAAGAGGGTGATAATAGTTATGAGGCATTTGATTTGTAAACATATGAATACAAAAAATGAATTTGAGTTATATTCTAAAAAGCTAGAAACATGAAATCATAAAAACCAAAATGATAACGTCTTGTAAAAGGTTAGAGAGAATCTAAAATATATCTAAGAATTGAAAGCTGGTTAGGAAGTAACTAAAATGAGTTTGGTTTGGTTGTAATTAAAGTCAAAATGTTGGACCACAATCTCTTCTATTCAGCCTGCAATATCTCTACTTGCCTTCACACTTATATCACTTTTTCAACATTTTTGCCACGTGAATTGTTAATAAATTGATGTTAGTTTTCGGTACTAATTTATTGGATTAGGTTACTAAAGAAAGAAAGAAACTATATTGATTGTAGAATTCTAGTTGACTTTAAATTGTTCTAATCAAGTAACTAAGTAGACCTGGAACGAATTATTTTTATTCATAAAATTTAGAATAAAAGAGAACGCAAATTATAAATTGCGTGTATTTGATACAGTAACATTTACTTCGTTGATCTGAAGGACCATTCATTATATTTAAGGTGCACTTAATGGAAAATGACTTTAACAAGTGACAAAAAGCACTCATGGTTTAGACCATACGTAATTTATCTACAAAAATATTGTTCCATATGTTGGTCCTTTTAATTCTTAGTTTCTTTTGCCTTAAATACGTTTATTCATGTTGGTTTGTTTTGAATAAACATCAAACATGTTAAGGATAAAAATAAAAATAATTTCATGCTAATTATGGATCTTAGTTAGTCATGTAGTATAAAAAACCTTTAAACACTAAAACTATAATGAGTCAGTATATGATTATCGTTCAATCATTTTATACTAACTTATTAACTGTGTGCACAAGATGCACTCATAAACTTTGGCAATGTGCATGTACCTAACTTCGTACATACGATTAATATAATATTATATTGGAATATATAACACAATTAATAGGGTTTTGACTAGTCTAAGTAAGATTAATTAAATAGAAAAAAATATATGCTTCATTTGAGGAGGCAACAAAATCATTACTGACGGCTATCACGTTTTTCAACTTCAAATTATGCAAGCAAGTGGAACACTCTCTCGTAAAAAAACATCCATGAGTGTTATTTTTATTGAAAGATTCTCTAAATCAATAAATATTATGAATAATGAACCATGAATAGCCTATCGTTTTAATCTCCTAAAACTTGACTCTAGTTCAAAACCTAGAAGACTATTTCATTGATCAATGGATCAGGAAACAATAAAGGGACAGTCTCTAAAACTAAAAATATTAGGGCCGTTTGGTTAGGGGTGTCGGATTTTGATTCGGGTATGACACACAATAAATGATGTTTGGTTAATCAAGTAATTCTTTCAAACCCGTGGGATCCACCACTTTTCATTCCACACTAATAAGGTTGGTTTTATACAAAACCCGTAGGACCTACTATAAATCTCTCACAACATTTTTTTTTATTAAAATATTATATTTAAATGCCATTTAATTATATATCAAATAAAATATATTTTCTCTCTCATACTTTTTCCCCAAACTTTTCCCAATCTTTCAAACCTTTCCCAAATCCAAATCCAATTCCAATTCCAATCCCATTTGCGAACCAAACGCACCCTTATTATCATTGATATTGCATTTTAAAAGGCCATACAGTGTTGACCCTTTTTAATATGTCCATGTATTTATTATTATTATTATTATTATTATTATTATTATTATTATTATTATTATTATTTTTCTTTAATTCCACTATATATGATAATACTTAACTTTATTACAAAGTTTTATGAGCTTTGCTAATTACTATTAGGGTGGTGGCAACGTGAGTCGGCAAACCTCGGCATCAACAATGCCAGTTGCTCGGCATGACCATTTCGGCATCTCATTCGGTAAGTATTACCGATTCGGTGAACACATTTGCATTTAATAAATTCGAACGTTGCATCTTAAATGTTGCCACTAAAAATGTTGCATTTAATAAATTCGAACGTGGCATGGTTAGGCATGACATTGCCACTAAAAATGAAACTTTGGGCATGTTTAGGCATGAAATGAGTTGCCTTCTATTTATTGGCTAATTAAAAAAAACTAGAGGCATCCTTAGGCAACAATGGCACCACCCTTAGCTATAGTTTACCGTAGAAATTTTTTTTATTCATTACTGAACACAGATTATTTTATATTTTACATCACATTCATGCCTACTATCACTAAATATGTGTAAAATATAGTAACTCTGAGTTTATCAAAGGTTATTTTAAGTTAGATCTTAACACAATGATGATGCTTCTATATAATCTAGCTAGATCTAAAAAAATAAAAATGTGGAATATATAGTATTAACGTACCATGTTGTTGGAATTGGAGTAATATTGGTAGTGGGGTTGACCAGTGGTACCCTGGCTTGAACTATCTGGTGTGGATGGTTCAGATTCATCTGGGCATTCAAGGTTCACCCCGAACAGTCTCACCCTCCTTGGTGTGTTCCCACTAGCAGTAGCCACCATTTCTCTTTGCTGATTATTGTTTTCCACATTATCATTTATACCTCCTGCATTCCATTCACATTATCACTTTTATTAAATTAAACAAAACATGTTACCATTTTCACTAAATTCATGTTTCTTACTAAATCAAAAAGAAACAAACGTTTGACTCATTAGGGTATGGTTTTCTGTGTTTCTTGGCAAAAAAACAATTTCCAAAAGTAATCATACATTATTGTATTACAAAAAACAAAAGATATTTTTAAATGTTTTAATGTGATTAAAGATAAAGTATAAAATTAAATTTGAAGATAGGCAAGTCTACAAGTCTACAGATAATAAAGAAAAAAATTAAATGCACGTAATGATGTGAAAATATAAATTTCTTTCCATCCCTTAAATGCATAACAAACATAGAAAATTTTTAGCTAAAAAAAGATGAAATAAATATCCTGGAATTTATGCAACCAAATGCGGTTTTTACTTAAAAAAGATAAATAGTAATTATGTGATGAACTCCATAAAATTTGGTGGGAAGTGTGACAATCCATCCATAATAATAAATATTTATGAAAATGCACACGTATACAATACATAATAAAGTCTAAATAAAAATAAAAATGAAATATAATAAATTACTACCTGCATGAATACAGTCAGGTTGGTATGGACTATGAAGAGATAAAGGTAGGTGGTGTGAAGGATAATTATACTGCGCATCATAGTAAACCCTAGTGGTCCACCCACTAACTTGCGCACCACCACTAGCCACCGGAGCCACCACCGGAGCAACCGCTGGCCGTCGTCTCCACCCAATAAACAACCTATCACTGTCATACCTATGGCGTTCAAACAACACAACATCACCAGCATCCAAACGTTTCTCCTTAACATAACGACTCCATCCTTTAGTCAACACATAGCTTTGACTGCTGTTCCAATATGAATACCTAAACCTCCATGGTTTACCAGCTTCATCTTCAAAGCTTAGCAACAAACCCTTTTGGCTGTCAGATGATGAGTCACCATTAGCTAGTGGGAAGTATTTTTCAGCATGTTGTTTAGGAATGACAAGACGGTTGAGCTTGCCTACGTCACTAGGAGTCAAAGGTTTTTCAAACATGGGTTCCTTAGGATATTGGTCGGGAGATGAATCTTGGTCGTCGGATGTTGAATCTTGGTTGTTTATGGTGGAGAAATGAGGTGTTTGGGGAGTTGAGTCCATAATAGGGTATTGGTGGTATGGATGTTGCTGTTGTTGTGCTGTCCACCAAAGTGTTTCTGGTAGGTTAGAAGAGAAATGAGTTAGAGACATGTTGTGTGTGTTTTGTGGACGTGTGAATAGTGTGTGTTTGTGTGGGGGCAATAAGTGAGTGAGAAAGAAAGATAGAGAGAGAATAGAGGCGTGAGGAATATTGGTTTTGATGTGGAGACTATTTGAGATATGTATATGTAGTTGAAACTTGGGATGAGGTGGTGTCTTTTTATTATGAGATTATGTTTTTAATTTTAATTTTTTTTTTCTTTGTTTCGCGAGCGTAAGAGAAACTCATTAAAAGTAAGACTTTTGCAAATAATAGCTCTGAAGAACCGTGGTTAAAAAATGAATTTTTATTACAATTTATTTTTTGTTGGTTATAAATTCATAATTTTATCCAAAAAAATAGAACCGTCTATCAGAAAAAAAGACCCATTTACTTTTCTATAGATTAAATAAGACTTAGACATACTATTTGCGGAAAAGATAGATTGTTAGAAAATGACATAAAACCTGAACTTTGAATCACTTATAAAATAGGGCTGGTCAATGTTTTGAAAGTCGTAAAAACTAAATTTTAACACTTATTAACTTAATAAAAGTGTACAATGTCTAAAATATATAAATTACTTTTATAAAAATCTTTCCGTACGTTACGTTATATATATAAACCTAACGCTTACTATATTTTTAGGTCGTCGTTAAAGTTCGCGACTTTCCGTTGTACCTTAATCTCGTCGTAATCTATTACTCATCTTTACAGTGAGTTCATAGCCTCATTTCACTTAACTGTTTTATAAACTCTTTGGGGGAGATAAATGCTATTTTTAACTATGGACAAGTATTTAAAGCTGTATGCTCATCTGAAAGTATTAGTGCCTAAGTATCCTATTGCCAGAGAGACCCTAGATCATGAACCATTTATGTAAGCGCAAATATTGTGGATAGGCCTATCGGGATTGACGAATCGCGTTTATGTTAATTGGATAAACAACCAGACGCACTGTATTTGAGATACTAGGTATACGGCAAATACCTACACGGCGCAATAATTATATATATCATTGTTTTGATATAAGAATTTAATGTTTTACGTATAATCAGCTTAGAGCAATAATAACTATTTTAACGATAATTGTATTCATTGCAATTATTACTATACTTCTCAAATCCGTTGTCCATTACCTTAAACTTTAAACTTATGAATTCAGTCAACCATTGTGTTGATTTTTTAGCATGTTTTATGTGTTGACTTTTTAGCATGTTTTATCCTAGGTCCTTAAGGTATATGTTGGCATGTGAAGGCGCACGAAAAATATTTTGAAGACACTACATATCATTATCATTCGAAAAACTTTTAATTTTATTTATTTATTTATTTATTGAGAAAAGGAGAAATATTATTAATCACAAAAGTACAATAGACTCTCTTTTTTAACATCCCTGGACATATCACATGATGTTTAACAAAGCCTAAACACAAATAAGCTGAAAAACAACAAGCATTCTAAGGACTTAATTCTAAACATCTATACTGAAACACTTGTATCCATAACAAACAGACTACATACAAATTCTACATCCTCATTTAGCATTGCTCTTTGCTCTTGATAAGGATTTGTTTGTTACGCTTTCAAGGGATCATTTAAGCCTTAAATCGTAAATATATGATCAAATATTGCCTCAAATTGTTTCTTTTCTCATTTTAGGTACTTGGAACGTGAATTCTGAAAAATTGAGCATTTTGGACGTTTTTTGGCTCAAAAGTGAAGAAAACGACAGTCAAGAAAACATGTCAGGAAAGTATACCCGACGCTTGAAGATTATGAAAATGGAAAATTCATAATGTAACGCTCCAGAGAATTTTCGAAGAATTTATACCTGGCGGCGTCAGGTGCAATTGGAAGTAGGACGTCTGGTTCTAAATTAACAAGAGACGGCCCAGAGAGTTTTATACGTGACGACGTCAGAAGGTTATCTTGCGCAAGAAGAAACCCTAGAGACGGCGTTCTGACGGCGTCAGGACTTATAACCCCCACGAATGGTATTAAGGAATACAATCCTTCAACTAAACAATTGTGGCATTCAACAAACCAATAAAAGATAACTATGGAGTAATGAAATCTAAGTAAACACATTTGTCTCACATAAGGAGTTCACCACATTTATTTTTCTTGTCATTTATTTTATTTTGTTTAATTAGTAGTTTTTGGGTTAGTTGACTAGCAACTAATTCCGCCCATTCTTCCAAAACCGAGATTTTACTTGCTTTCATTAAATATAAAAGTACAAAAAGAATCATCACTCACCTTTAGATCTAGTTGACGTACACTTCAAATCCTAATGACACTATTCCCCTAGAGAACGATCAATCCCCGGACATACATGTACTATGCTACAATGATCAGATACACTGCCTGGAGGATTGCAAGCTTCTCAAGATCCCTTGAAAAGTAAAACCTTTTGTGAGGCTGCAATCCTCGCATCAAGTTTTTTGTGCCGCTGCCGGGGAATAGTTATTGTTTAGGTTTGATTTTTATTTCATTTAGGTCTACTCTTTCTTTGTTCATTTGTTCGAAATCCATATCATCCGCCATCATGGAGGGTGGTAATATCTTAGAACCCATCATCCCACCACAACAAAACCACCAAAACCCACCCGAACCACCTAGAGCACGAAGATTAGGAGAGTACTCCCGATCTAGCCACCAAGGCTATCGAAACACCATTGAGCTCAACCAAGGAGCCAATGTGTCTCCCTTGCGATCCAAAACCATCCGGTTGGTGCAAAGCGGATGTGCATTCCATGGACTTCGTTCCGAAGATCCAAACCAACATCTCAAGGACTTCTTTAAAATCGTTGATTCCATAGAACTTGATGTTGACACTCGAGAGACGACACGGTTGCGTCTCTTCCAATTCTCTTTACGTGACCAAGCTAGTCAATGGCTTGAGCGTTTACCCGAGGGATCCATCACCTCTTGGGATGATCTCACTTCTCGTTTCCTCACTCAATTTTTCCCACTGAGAAGAACTACCAAGATAAGGAATGACATCTTGATGTTCCAACAACGTCAAGGCGAAACTCTTTACGAAGTGTGGACTCGTTTCGAGGACTTACTCCAAAAAGTCCCTCATCATGGCATTGATCTTTGGTTCCAAGTCCAAATTTTCCATGATCATGTAAATCAATCCACAAGGCAAACCATTGACCATGCGGCCGGTGGTAAGCTACGTGACAAGAATGCAGAAGAATCATGGGGAATCATAGAAGATCTTGTTCTCTATGACAACGAGTGTTTGAACAAAATGGTCAAGGCAATATCTTTGCCTTCGAATAATTCAAGCATTCCCGACCATAGGATCATGGAAATTGATGACCAAGTCAAGTTTCTCATAAAATCCTACAAAGCTCCTAAACCTTCAAACCAAGTGAACAAAATCACTTCTTCATGCGAATTATGTAGTGGTCCTCATGACACTCGTGATTGCATAGAAATCCCCAAACAAGCTTTTGCGGACTACGCATCCTTGCGTACTGACGAAGTGGGAGAAAAGTGGTTTACTTTCAAACCTGAGCCAAACCCTTATGGTGATTCATATAACCCCTCTTGGAGAAATCACCCCAACTTTAGGTGGAAAACAAACTGTGGAAAACTAGAAGGGGGGTTGAATAGTTTACCTCTTTTTGTTAATTATCTTGTTAAAATCTTATTGAAACTTTCGTGTAAACAAGATTTAGATTTGTCGTTGTATCAAAGATAATATAAATAAAAATGCAAAGGATAAGGAAAGAACAATCAAACCACAACACGATAGTTTATCGTGGTTCGGCTACAAGGACCTC